>VXBU01012053.1:314655-524655 GCA_013400315.1 Bombycilla garrulus
TCCCTTCCCTTCCCTTCCCTTCCCTCATGATTTGTCCTGCTTTCTACCCCCTCTGGGATGCTCACAGCTAGTATTTTTCCTGGGACAGCTGCTCCTCTTTCCCGTGTCTTCCCACGGGACCCATCCATTTGGGGACGCAGCAGTGAAGGGTGTGATGGCAGGAGAGGATGTAGGAATGCCTCAGGGCAGGAAGGCATCACGCCGTCTCTCCTGTTCCCCAGGAACACGACATTGAGACCCCCTACGGGCTGCTGCACGTGGTCATCCGGGGCTCTCCCAAGGGGAACCGCCCGGCCATCCTGACCTACCACGATGTGGGCCTCAACCGTGAGTGCTGCTCCTGGGCTGGGGCTGCAGGGCAGGCAGGGCGAGCCCGAGGCTCCATGGGGTGCCAGGACATCGCCCCTGGCTTGGCTCCTGTGCCTCCAGCCAAGGCTGCTCTGGGTGCCCCCAGGCATCTGAAAGCACCAGGGGAGTTTGGGTGCTCAGCCGGACACAAAGCCCAGGCCGGGCACAGCCAGGAGAGCTTGGCCACCCCAGTGCTGGCTGCCTGCCTGCCCACACCGGGCAGGGATGGGACACGGGGGACGCTGGGCTGGTCCTCGCTGCTGCTGCCAGCCTGTTGGTATTCAGAGCATGGACCCAGCTGGCAGCAGGGCCTGGCAGGGGACAAAAGAGACTGGGAATAGCAGGGAAGGAGGGACCCTGAGCTGGGGCTGTGCTGTGGAGAAGCTGCACTTTCTGTCAGCCTGCAGCCCTAGACCTGCACCCCAGAGCCCTGTCCTGGGCTGTGCCCTCCAGCTGAGCCAGGATGGCCAATTCCCTGCGAGTGGGGAGAAGCGTCTCCCGCTCTGCTGGCGGCTGAGGCTGAGTCACTGACGTGCTACATGAGCTGTGTCACCATTGCAGCAGCTCTGCCTGTTCAGATACACATCATGCTGGCTGCAAAGGGCCTTGCAACCTGCCTCACCCTGCCTCACCCCACATTTTGGGAGAGATGTCCCAGCACTGCTGCCATGGGACAGGACCCCCGCCAAGCCTCGGCAGTGTCTGTATCCCACTGCAGTGCTGGGGTCTTGTCCATGGCAGCACTGGGGATATTTCTTCGACTCTTTCTAAGCAGGGAGACTTGCTGCTATTCCTCAAATCCTGTGTTTGCTTCAGCCCCTTCTGGGGATTTTGGACTGGGCTAATACCCCAGGCAGCTGATCCTGCTGCCCACTGGGTGGTCTTGCAGTCCCATCGTTCTGAGGCTCCCCAATGAGGTCACACCAAACTCTTCATTCTCCTGGCTGTGTCTGTCCATCCCTGTGCCTCCTGACATCTGTAGGGATGCAGCCCTTGCTAACAGTGGCTGTGGTCTCTGCTGTGAGGACAAGGAGCCTGGAGAGAAGGGGCTGGGATGGTTTTGGTGACACATCACCTCGTGGTTGAAGGGCAGTGGGAGGGTGGTCAGCTTCTGTCCATGCTCCCCTGGCCCACCATGCCCCAGTGCTGGGGTGTTTGATCTCTGATACCCACCTTTGACAGACAAGCTTTGTTTCAACACCTTCTTCAACTACGAGGACATGCAGGAGATCACGAAGCACTTTGTGGTGTGCCACGTGGACGCGCCGGGACAGCAGGCAGGAGCCTCACAGTTCCCTCAGGGGTAGGTGCCAGCTGCAGGGGCTCACTGTGTCTGTTGAGATGTCCCCTCCCTGCCCCTTGGGTGGTTGCTGCCTGGCAGTTGTGCCCTGCCTGTGGCTCTTTCCAAACTGTGCCAAAGCCTGTGGCAGATGACTGACCCAGGGTGGGCAATAGGGTGGTTTGCAGGTGGGTGGCATTTCCCTGCCCATTTCAGGCAGCCCAGCTGCCCTGTCCAAGACACCCCGCTCTGAACAGGTTCCATAACCCCATCCTGTGCCCCCCTGTGCCACAGGTACCAGTATCCATCCATGGACCAGCTGGCTGCCATGTTACCCAGCGTGGTGCAGCATTTCGGGTGAGTCAGCCTCTCTTCCATGGCTGCTGGCTGAGGGTCCTGGGCAGGGAGATGGACAGAAAACAAGGATTTGGGGCTGGGGGAGTTGTCCCTTAAACTGGCTTCCTGCAAGTGTTCTTACTGTGGGTGGAGGGGTGTCCCAGGGAACATGTTGGAGCCTGCTGTCCCCTCATATGGACCTCTCCCTATTTCCAGGTTCAAGTATGTGATCGGCATCGGTGTTGGGGCAGGAGCCTACGTGCTGGCCAAGTTTGCGGTGAGCCTGGGGCTGGGATGGGCTGGCCTTGAGTTGCTTGTACTTGCTGTCGGTCCAGGGCATGGGGAAGAGCAGGAGCTGATAACTCCAGGCAGTCTCTGTTGCTGCAAAGGCTCCTGGAGGGTGAGGGGACCCGGGACAGCAGTGCCAAGGCCACGGTGGCTGGGCAGTCTTGCCACAGGTCTCCCATTGCTCCCGGGACAGGGTCACATCAGCTCCATGCAATACCTGTGCAGTGGCTCTGGTGGGGGGCTGCCCAGGGCACATCTCCTCTCCTCTCTGAGCCTCTCCCCTCTTGCTCCCTGCAGCTCATCTTCCCTGACCTGGTGGAAGGGCTGGTCCTTATGAACATCGACCCCAATGGCAAAGGCTGGATTGACTGGGCAGCTGCCAAGGTAGGCAGCTCCCCGACCCCTTCTCCGAGTTCCTGGGGCAGGAGGCAGCCATGGCAGTGCAGTAACTCCCTGTGCTCCCTCCACAGCTCTCTGGCCTCACCAGCACGCTGCCAGACATTGTCCTGTCCCACCTGTTCAGCCAGGTAAGGGCTGTGCATCCTCCAGGCCCCTGACACCAACCCCTGGCCCGGCATCCCAGCTGGGTCACCCGGGCTGTGCCCTGCCAGGTGCCACAGTGCCGCTGGACCTGTCCCATGTGCAGGGCTGGGGTCAGTCAAACCCTGCCTGGTCTGAGGCTTAACCATGATGAGTGTGTGACTCGTGCCCATGTCCTGCCTGGGTGTGCTGCCTGCAGCACCACCGTGCCCAGCTGCATTGCCCAGCACCCTCCTCCTTGTCCGTGCTGGCTGGCACGGGCAGGACTGGGGGAGCAGGGTATGTCCCCAGCCCCTGGCCTGATCTCCATCCCCTGCCGGCACAGGAAGAGCTGATGAACAACACGGAGCTGGTGCAGAGTTACCGGCAGCAGATCGGCAGTGTGGTGAACCAGTTCAACCTCCAGCTCTTCCTCAACATGTACAACGGGTGAGTGCTCCAGGCAGCCCCGCTGCTGGGCTGTGTCCCTGTCTGTGCTCCAGTGCATGCAGGCAGCAGTGCAGAGTCGTCTGCCACTGCTGGCTGGGGATATGGCAGTGGTGGTACCTGAACCAAAGCCTTGCCATGTTCCAGAGCCCACTGCCATGGGGCCACATTCCATCTTCTCCTGCACTGGGTGCTGGCACAGGCCTGGGAAAGGGGGCAGAGATGCTGTTCCATGCATGCAGGGGGTTGGGAGCTGTGCCACTCTGCTGGGTGCTGCATCCTGTGGCACAGGCTCTGCTTGGGCTGTGGCAGAGATGGCCGTGGCATCCTCCATGCACAAGGTGCTGGGACAGCGGGGCTGGGTGTGGCTTCTCAGGGCTGGCAGTGACCTGATTGTCGTGCTGTGGCATCGGTGGTGGCACCTGCCCATGAGCTCACACTGGCCTTTTTTCTCCCCCATCAGCCGCAGGGACCTGGACATCAACCGGCCTGGCACTGTGCCCAATGCTAAGACGCTGCGGTAAGAGTTACACCGGCAAATCATGGAGGGGTCCTGGGGCAGTGGAATTCACTCAGCCCAAACCCTGATCAGGCCCCTTTCTCCTCTCACTTCCAGCTGCCCCGTGATGCTGGTGGTTGGAGACAACGCGCCGGCTGAGGAGGGGGTGGTGAGTGCCGGGGCAGTGCCCACAGGGTGGCAGCGGGCGGTGCCCACGTACGGGCACACACATGTTCACTGTCTGCTCAGACACACGGCAGCTCCTGAGAGTGGGAGCCTGCTCGTGGGCAGACCTGCCTGCTCATGTGGGCACTTGTGCACATGCAGCTGTGCTGGCTGCCACACCTGGGAAGCTTCCCCTTCTTCACAGGCCCAGATGTGCTCACACTGCTCGCTCGGATGTGTTGGCACACGGGCGCACTCCCTGCTTGGCCCTGTGCACCCACACAGCTGCTGGCACACTTGAGTGCTTGTACACACAGGTGTGACACAGAATGCCTCACCAGTCCCCTCACCTCCCGTTCCAGTCCCCACCCTTGCCCAGACTGATAAGAGGAAAGTCCTGTCTGTCCCATGGCAGACGATGGTGGTCCTGTGGGCTCAGGGCTCACCTAAAGCCCTGTGTGCTCTTGGCTGGGCTGGGATTTGCCAGCTGGAATACCATGGGCCAGTGGTGATACATGTGGACAACTTCTGCTTGGCTCTTGGCTTCCTAGGGTGCTAATATCATCTCTCCTGCCTGCAGGTGGAGTGTAACTCCAAGCTGGATCCCACCAACACCACATTCCTGAAGGTAGGCTGGTGGCAAGGGGCAGCAGGGAGGTAGGTCCCTGCTGCCTATGAAGTACCCCACTGCCTCCTGTCCCAGGACTGCAGGGTGTCCCCATCTCCCCATTCCAGGTCCATTGTGGCCCATGGAGCTGTGGGTGTATGGGGAGAGCAGGGTGACCCCAGAAGTGGCATCCTGCCAGTGGGTACTGGGGGATGGTGGGCAGTACAGGGGCCCTCCCAAACTAAGCAGAACCTTCTCTTTGCAGATGGCTGACTCCGGTGGGCTGCCCCAGGTCACACAGGTGAGCCTTCACAATTTCCCCAGTTACCTGGGCCTACTGGGCCCTGAGGCATGCACTGTTGCGGTCCTTGGCTAGCTGGGGATGGGCTGATGAGGGCATAGGGGTCTCACGCTGGGGCTGCCAGAAGCTGCTCGGGGCTGAGTGGGGATCTCAGCCTCAGTGCTGCCCCAGCTCAGCTCACCCTGCTCTCTCCCTACAGCCAGGCAAGCTGACCGAAGCCTTCAAGTACTTCCTGCAAGGCATGGGCTACAGTGAGTGCTGGGGCTGGGTGTGGGGCTGCTGTGGGTCTGTGTGTGTCCGTGTGCTGACCTGCTGCACGTCTGTCTGTCCGTGTGTCTGCAGGGGTGTGGGCTGTACAGGCTCTGTGTGCACACAGATGTGTGTACAAGGGCTCTGTGTGTACATGTGCGTGTGTCAGGCTCCCTGTGTAGGTGTGCACGTGTGTGTGTGGGCATGCATGAGCAGGGCTGTGTGTGTGCAACAAAGACAAGCAGAGCCCATGTGCAGAAGTCTGTGCATTTGTGTGTGCACAATTTATGAACACGTGTATGTGTGTGTGTTTATATACCTGTGTGTGCATGCTTGCAAAAGCCCGTGTGCACCTGAGTGTGTTTACAGGTCTGTTGCACAACTGTGTGTTTGCAGGTCTGTTGCACACACGTGTGTGTGTTTGCAGGTCTGTTGCGTGTGTGTGTGTGTGTGTGTGTGTGTGTGTGCAGTCTGTGTGCACAGGGACAGCTCCGTGTGCAGGCACACGCGGGCTGGGCAGGAGCTCCCAGTGGAGCGGCCGACAGGGCTGACGCTCTCTCTCTGCCCTCCCTGCCCTTCTCCTGCCCCTGCCAGTCACCCACCTGAAGGATCGGAGGCTGAGTGGAGGCACAGGTACCGCTCAGTGCCCGCTGCTGCATGGTGCCTGCCTGGCCTGTGCCCTCGAGCTGCCTGGGCACCTTTGGGAGCAGCCTGGGTGCAGGACTGGCCCTTCCCAGCCGGATGCCACTGCCTCGCTCTGCTTTGCCTGAGATGGCACCCTGAGCCAGGGCTGGGGGCTGAGAAATGGCATTCAGAGAATTCCCTCTCCATGCAGGCACAGTCTGCAGTGTGCCCACTGTGCCCTATTCCAGGCAGGCCAGGAGCTGTGCCCACTGGGCATCCTGGCTGGGGGAGGCTGTCACCTTCTCCGCACACCTTGGGCAGCCAGGGGAGCGCTGATCCCAGCTCACTCCTGTCCTGGAGCGTGGTAGTCAGGGGTCCTCACTGCCTGATGCCCAGAAGTTGCATGCCCAGGAGTGAGCCCGGTGTCCAGCCTGTCCCAGAGCACCCCTGTCCCGCTGTCCCTTACCAGCCTGGAGCTGCTCACATTGTCACAGCACCGCTTGCTGCAAGCTTGTGCCCGGGCTCAGTCGCATCGGGGAGCAGGGCTGGCGGCAATGTTGGCTCAGGCCCCTCAGGTTCTCAGAGGGATCTGAGCACCCCGGCCGTCTCTCTGTGCCCGTGCAGTGCCATCTGCCAGCATGACCCGCCTGGCACGCTCCCGCACGGCCTCCCTCACCAGCGCCAGCTCCGTGGATGGCACCCGCCCCCGTGCCTGCACCCACTCGGAGAGCACCGAGACCATGGGGCAGATCAACCACACCATGGAGGTATCGTGCTGAGGTCCACGCCCGCCGCCGACGTCTCCTTCAGAGCCATCTCCCATCCGTCAGCATCCCGCCAGCACCCACCCGCCCCGTGGACATCCTCCACCAGGGCCCTCGCTTCTTCGGGGTCAATTTGTCTTCTTTGCCGTTGGCCTCATCCCCTTGTCTGGTACAGGAGAAGGAGAGGGGCTTCGTCCAGCAGTCACACATGGTTCTGCATTGGTCCTCACCCTCCCTAGCATCGGCTTGGCCCCGGCTTGGGAGGGTGGGTGGCAGAGGGACAGGGCCAGGATGGGGTAGCAGGGTCAGGGTGGTGAGATGGGGACAGGAAGTTGGGATGGGATGGGATGATGGGGTGGGACAGCATGTGGAGAGGACACAGGAGGTAGGTTGGTCTACCAAGTTCAACCGATGGCTGAACAAAAGGAAGACGGGAACAGGGAGCAGCGCTTACTGGGAGGTCACTGGTCTGGTTCCTAGGGATGCAGTTTTCATTTCTCCCTGATGGCCCTCTCTAAGGAGAGCTAGCACAGGATCCCCCAGCACACCCAGGACTTGCTACCCCACAGCTGGCTGAGCTTTGTGAGAAATCACATCCCAAACTGTCCCTTTGCCCTGGTCACGTACCCTGAGGGCTGCCCTGGGGCAAGAGAAGAGGGGTCAGCCCTACTCCAGAAGCTATAAGGGCAGGAGGGTGGCCTGAGTGTCCCCCTGCCTCTGCCCGTGCCCTCGCCGGTGGTGGCACTTCTTTCATCCCTTGTTGCAGGAAGGACAATTACTGCCTGCCACCAGAAATGCACTGGGGAGGGGGGAATTGACTGTCTTGGCCCCTGCCACACTGTCAGTTCCACTCCCAGCTCTTGGGCTGAGCCTGCCAGGGTCCAGAGGCCACTGTTTTAGGGGATGTCACACAGCAAATCCCACCTCAAGTTTTGCCACAACCTGTGGGTGTCATCACCAAGGAGCCACTAGCAATAAGATGAGCCACTGCCCCCTCCATGCTGGGGAGCCCTCAGCACCCTCTGCCCTGCAGGGTGCCTCACTGCAAGGTGCTGGCAGCGTGGGGTGACCCATGGGACATGGGGAGCACTCCATGGTCTGGCTTTGCCCACACGGCTGGCCAGACCCACCCCAAATCCACACCCCCACCTCTGGCACGTTGCCTGGGCACTGAGCAGGGTGTCTCTCAAGGGCTTGGCTCTCCTGGGGCCGTGGGGCCCCATCCGGCCACCAACTCTGGGTGGCTCTTGCCTCTCGGCATGGGGACCCTATCATTGCATAACCCCAGTGACAGGCACCCAGCCTCTGCTGCCAGAGCAGCAGTGCCCAGCCCCTTCTGTGCTCTGAGGCACAGGTAAGGATGGCCCTGGCTCTGGTGATGGGTGCTCAGGTCTCTGTAGGTGGCCCTGAGCAGGGAACCCATCAGGTGCCACCAGCTGGGCGAGCAGAACCAGCCCGCTGGAAGCAGGTCCCACCCAGCCCCACAAGAGCATTGTACCCTCAGACCCCATCCCTGCTTCCCGGTGAAGGGCACAGAGGTCCTGGGGCTCCCAGCGGGTGTATGAGGGCTTTTGGCCCTGAGACCGTGCCCCACCCAAACCCTCCCACATTACAAGGCCACCCCAAAACACCAGTGTCCCCCTTTGTCCCTCACTTTGTTCTGCTGTGTGCTTTCTTCTTGGTGTGACTCTGAAAGCTACGTAGCTCCTTTTTACGGTAGATACCGCTGCGATCTCTTGTTTTCTCAGCGTGTCCTTCCACATGATATATATATATAAATACCTATACATAATATATATATAAGGGTTTGCCCAATCCCTGACCTTTTTGGGTTCACTCCTCCTTGCATTCTTGTCCAAGCAGTGCTGTGTGGTTTCCCTGGAGGTGGTGTGGCCGTGCTCGCCTTCAGTTCCTCCCCTTGGTTTTGTTGGTTGGTTGGTTTGGTTTTCCCTGGTGGTTTGTTCTTTTGATTTTTGTTGGTTTTCCTTTCTTCCCCAGTCACAGCGGAATTTAACACATTTTCCTGTCTGAGTGCAGCCTGGTTTTGTCACAGCGGCATCGAGGCCGCAGCACTCATGAGACAGCAATATGTAAACCAGATTTAACTAACCTGTTGCTGTAGAGAGGAGTTACTGTGTTGGAAATAAACCAACAAACTAATAAAGATGTTAAAACCTGCTGTGCTTTTTACAACTTGCTGCAGAGAAATGGGTCTGAGCCCACCTGGAGCCTGCCTGCAGAGACCTGGCAGGCACGGAGGACATGGGGGATACACCTTGGCCACCAACCCCACTAGTGATGCCCACAGAAGAGAGGCCAGAACCCCAGGGTGCCCATGGGGGAAAGCTGTGGGGTGCTTTGGCTTCAGGGTAGCCATAGACAAGCTGCCCAATGTGTGAAGAGTGGATGGAGGCTGGAAAGCTGCCAGTTACAGCCCAATGAGGTTGGATCCAAGGGATGTCCACTGGGGAAGAAAAGGTTTGTGTCTGCACAACTCTGGGGATGATCAGGGTCCTTGGGAGATTCAGCTTTCCTGTTCACTGCCAGGGCCCCTGTTTGTCTCCCCATCAAGGTCTGAGTGTCCTAGGCCTTTCCAAGTGCATGGAGTCATACCTGGGAAAGACCCTCTCCCTACATCCTGGTCCTTGTCCCTGCTCCAGTGTGTCAGTGTCTGCCTTGTGCTGGGACTCCAGCCTTCCACGAGGGGCCCAGAGCCAAAGGATGGAGACAGTGTGGCTGTGTAGTCCACACTCATGGTTGCCTGGGGTAGGCAGAGAAAGCCTGGACATGTGGGGAGGGAATGCAAAGGGCCAAGGCTGAGCTGAGGTGTGGGCAGGCAGCCCAGGAGCCTTTCTTGCCTGGTTTGGTTCTGCTGCTCTGGGTGAGCCTCACCTGGGGGGGATGGGGTACACTGCACACACCTGTATCACTGAAATGCTGCTGTACTCATCCAGGGCATAATGCAGACTTTATGCTGTACAGATGGCTGGGAGAGGATGTCAGACAAATGATTTCCACATTCCCACTGAATGCAATTAATGGAGTGCTGGATGCTGAGTACTGACAGACTGCAACAGGAAGAAAACTAACAACTCCATATCCCTACAGTACTACTGATAGATTAAACTATACTTCAGATATGAGCCTAAATAATCTATTTTCTTGAGACCTGGCCCATCTCACCATTCAGTTACCTCTTCTTGGACCAGAAGGAAGTATGTCACTGAAGCTTCCCTTCCAGCAATACTCACATGAGAACAGGCTGTTGATGATGCAGGAGTTTTTATTTCTAGCAGGAGGAGATCATTTAATAATCCCTCAGGGGGACCCTGCAAAGCAATGGGAACAGCAGGGTAGAAAAAAGTTCAGACTGCTTTTTGTGGCCAGATATGGATGCCATTAGCGGGGAGTGAGGGAACGATATAGGTCAGTGTCTCAAATAGTGCATGAAAATTCGACTTAGAGGATCACAGCGTGCGGTGCATCTGTGAGGCGGCACTGCCACCTGGTGCGGGCTGAAGCGCTCACAGCCTCTGCCCAGCGCCGCCTTTGCCTTGTTTTCCGTTTAAAACACCCCACCAAAGGACAACACTGCTGTTACAACCGCTGGCCGTTGGTTTGGTTATGTAAGCAGAGAGGAATAGGACAGCACAGAGGTGCGGGAATCAGCAGCAATGGTGACAGCCATTCCTCCTCCATCCATCGCAGCTGCACAGGGGAGAGGGCTTCAGCTGCCAGGACAGAGTTGCTGCAGGTTACTACCAACCCATTGAATACTTCGGCCTTTGCAGCTGACTCTGCTGTATCACCAGGTGAGCCAGGCTTGACAAAGGGGACTGTGTTTGTGCCTCTGAGCAGGTAAAGCAACCTGCAAGGTCCCAGGTGGGTGCTAGAACAGCCAGGCCTTCCACAACAAGGATCCCTGACTAAGGAGGAAGAGTCTCATCCCCGAGATGAGGCGGTGACAGCTAAGGGCAAAAAGCTTAAAGAACAGTTCATTTCCCATTGCTTATGAGGGCCTCGCTGAATTCACTCCTCTGAAAACAGAGGGCTGGAAGCACCTAATGCCCTGAAAATCACAGAACTGCTCAGATGGGAAGGAACCTGTGGAGATCATCCAGTCTAACCCCCCTTCCAAGGCAGAGTCCCCTAGAGCAGGAGGCACAGGAATGTGTCCACGTATGTTTTGAATGTCTCCGGAGAGGAGGAATCCATGATTCTCCCTGGGCAGCTGTTCCAGAGCTCTGTCACCCTCCATGTAAAGAAGTTCTTCCTTATGTTGAGGTGGAAATTGTGTTTCAGTTTATGGCCAGAGCTCCTCTTCCTGCTGCTGGGCACCACAGAAAAGAGCCTTGCACTATCCTCTTGGCACCGACTTTTGAGACAGTTATATGATATGATAGTCATAGATCTCATTAAGGAGACCCCTCTCAGTTTTCTCGACTCCAGACCAAACATGCCCACCTCATGCTGTCCCCCCTTCATGAGGTGCTCCAGACCCCTCATCACCTCTGCGGCCTCTGGCGGACCCTCTCCGGTAAGCTCCTTGTCTCCCTTGCACTGCAGATCCCAGAACCGGACAGAGCACACCAGATGTGCCTCACTAGGGCTGAGCAGAGCGGCCTAAACCCCTGCGCTCCCTGTGCCGAGCTCAGCCGGGGTCCCTTACGGTGTCCGTCCCCTCGGTGACCGCAGCGGCCCCGCCGCACCGGGCGGTGTCAAGGGAACTACAGCTCCCATGGTGCCCCGGGGCCGAGCGGAAGCGGTGTCGCCGGCGGAGCGGGGCCGCACCGAGCCCATGGCTGCGCTCAAGTACGCGGGACTGGAGGACACGGACAGCGAGGAGGAGCTGCCGCCGGGCTGGGAGGAGCGCACCACCAAGGACGGCTGGGTTTACTACGCCAAGTAAGGGCGAGAGCGGGGCGAGCCCGCCGGCAGCGCTCCGAGCGCCGAGCCGCCCCTGGGCGCGGGTGCGGGGCAGGAGCCACCCGTCACGGAAGAGCCGCGGGGCCGGAGCGGCGGGACCGGGCTGCGGTGATGCGGCATCTGTGTGCCCGCCCGGCTCCGGGGAGGCTGGGCTGGTTGTGCGGGACGGGCTCGGAAGGCTCTTGTCAGCCGTACCCCGCGGAGCCGCTCCGGGCGGGCAGCGGAGCGGTGCCGAGCCGCCGCCACCTGCCCCGCGTTCCGTAGGAACGATGCTGGAGCTGCCGGTGGCAGCGGCTGGGAGCTGTCCCGGAGCTGTTCCAGCGCTCCTCAGGCTCCGCGGGCGATCTCTAGGCATTCTAGTAAGCCTTACACAATATTGCAGATTGGTCAATTTTCTTCTTAGCGGGAACAGAGAATGAACAGGTCTGATGGAAGTTAAAAGCTGTGCATGCTGTTCCTCAGCTCTTCAGTACACCTTGGCCAGCAGATAAGAATCCCATTTAGCACCTTCTGCCCGTGCCGCTGAACGTGATTCCATCTTCCCGGGTTACAGAAGGGACGTGCCGCAGGATGAACTAACTCAGTAGAATATGTGTTTGTACACTCTCTCCTCTCGTGCGGTTTCTGTAGCCATGCTGATCTTGGGATCTCCTTCCCTCTGTTTAAAGCTACAAGAGTTATTCCCTTCCACAAAAAGGTGCAAAAGTATGGCTCAGTCTCACCCGTGGTAAGGTCGCCTCCTCCTCCCAAGTTCTGCTCTTACAAACGCTGGACAGAATGCTTTAGTTTATCCACACTTTGTTTGTAAACACTGCAATTTCTCTCTAGGTGCTTGTTTTTCTTGGGTCAATTGCCTGTATATTTCCTTTGACTTCAAAAGCACTTTCAGGAGGGAATCGATTGGTGAAAGTAACCAACCTATGAAATAACAAGGTATTACTCAGTGTAATTGTTACACAGCCAGTTCAATAGGTCAGTTTCTCAACTCTGGGCTGGTTCAGTTTCATGACACAACATAAATATATCTTTACTGTGTGAACATCTTGCCCAATGTGTTTAAAAATATATTGGACATGAAGAGGTGTTGCACTGTTGCTGCCTTTGATTAAATAATCTATATGTGTGATACTTCTGCATATTCTGGGAATTGACTTTAAACCTCATTGCCAATATGAGCTTTTAGCTGGAGTAAGATTATTTTGGTTTAAGACTTTTAAAGGTGTTTGTGATGAGTTAGGTGTGCACACAGGTGGACAGCATTTGTTTGTCAGGCTGCTGTGATTTGGTTAAATATCTCCTATTTTCAGGTCACACAGGTGCACCTGTTTAGTCTCGGCTCCCCAGCTGTGATCCCTGTAATACCATGTGCTGTCACCGGGGGGTTGCTGTAAGAAGGGAAAGTTGCTTGTGTTGTGTGTAAATCGCTGCTGGGCCTGTAGGTTATTTGTAGTTATTTGTGTGTTTTTTTATTGCTGTTGTCACTCTTTATTTCACACTTGGGCAGCTGTCAGTTTGGACACTCAATTAATCCCTGCCTGACTCTTAAAACTTGGTTGTTATTTAAAAATACTCAATGAAAGATGAGATTTTTAATGTCCAACCCAATTTCAGCTCTTTTAAGGCATTGTTTATGTGCACATGACTTTGCTTATTAGTCTATAGTGCAGAAAATCTTATGATGGAATATTTTAATTCTGCTAGTGATTTAGATGAATAAAGTATCTGAATTGGAAAAAAAGATGGGATACCATTGGTGTAAATAAATATCCTCCTAGTCAAGGCCTGTGGATAAACTTATCTGTCCAAAGCTACAATTGCTCCTGTAGAAAGTCAACTTACTTATATTCTACAAATCAGTATTGTTAGTCAGGAGTTTTAGAAAGGTGCTTTTGTAATTTGAAGACTTTCTAATATTATTAATACTAGTTGGTGATACATTCTTTTCTTGCTTCTTTCTTCCTTACTCCTGCCAAGGATAATAATCTTTTTGAGGTGTTTTGTGAGTTTTTTAATGTTATTTTAAAAAAAAATTTGTTTCCTTCTCATAAGGAACAAAACTTGGATTGGAAGTCAAACATTTATTTGAATTTTTATAGACTCTTGTGCTCTCTGGTTAGTTACCTTCAGAACTGTGGTTATATTTTGGCTTACGCCAGAAAGATTATTAGGCAATTTTTAAAAATCTTAAACTTTTTCTTTTCTTGCAGCCACCTAGAAGAAAAAACACAGTGGGAACATCCTAAGTCTGGGAAGAGGAAACGTGTTGCAGGAGGTTTGTGTTAAACTTTTGTAGGGAGATTATTATGAACATTTAGTTCCCCAACAAACTCTGATCTCATTTTGTTCTCCTAGATGTCACTGATTCTGGGCTTGCAGAATATGGCTGGTTTTACCTCTGTGATTGTGTCTGTAGGGTGATCACTTTGCAGTTTTATGGCTCTCCTGTATTGCTCCATAAAGCCAAAGTACTAATTCCAGGTTACAGAGTTTGTTTTAGCGTGGTTTTTAAAGCACATTGTCAAAAGCTGGAGTTCTCTCTTTTCCTGGTGTCCTTCAGATAATATTTTTAGTTGTATTATATTCTTCAAAGAATATATTTCATCAAGGAGTATCCCTGGCACAGAAGGAAGCTTCATTCTTTTTCAGTTTACATGTTTACCCCAACCCAAGTGAATATTTGTGCCAGAACAGACAGCGTTGCAGGACGCTTCCAGAGGAAAATGACTTCTCCAGGACCTTGGATCGGTGCCTTAAAATCAGATCTTCCCAGAAGCTTCTGTACCTGGGGATACTACACTGCATTGGTAATCTCACCATAAGTGGGATGTTTTCAGTAGGGCCTAAGTCAATCAAAGTGAAATGAGTACTTTCCAGCTAAGATTAGAAATACCGTGAACGCCATCTGTTAGGTACTTCTGTAGGATCTTTTATATAAGAATTTCTTATGTAAAGATGTGTCATTTTTCTTTTTATCTATTCTTCCAACTTCATTGAATTATTTAGGTTTGGTTTATTGTACCTTATGCCCACTTGAGGGCTCTGATCTTTCAGCTTTTGCCATGTGTTGCACATAACTTTTCCTATATGTTTTTGCTATTTATTTTAGCAGGGATTGATACTGAACTGCGAGTAGTATAGATGTGTATGTGCTTGGAAGCATGATCCCATTTTGCTGGGGTTTTTTTTGTGCTATAACATGAAATGATTTTTGTGCTATAATATGAAAAGATTTTTTTTAGACTGTCTTTATAGTTAATCTGCCAGCCATACACTTGTACCAGATCCTCTGTGTATTGTACTTCTATGAGAGAGCAACTGTGTGTGATTAGGGAAGCAATCTTTCTTTCAAGTTCTGAATTTCAAGGGCAGCAGGTAGCTGCACCACCTACAGAAAACAATGCAGAATTGTCTCATCAGTCTGAGAAATCACTTCAACTTCAAACTGAAGAGTATTCTATTGCCTGAAAATAAAGTTAACGTTTTATGTGCTTCCTAGATCTGCCATATGGATGGGAGCAGGAGACTGATGAAAATGGACAAGTCTATTTTGTAGAGTAAGTATCTCAAATTGTGGAGTGTGTAGAAGGAGGACAGCTGGGTTGCATGCTGAGAAGCCTTCTGAGTTATGATACTGTGACAATATCAGCTGGAAAGACAGATTAATAAATGCAGCTTCAGAATCCAAATGCAGATATTGCAGTGTCTGCTGTTTCAAGGACAAGTGTGGGGTCCTTTTATAGACCTGCTAAGAGAACATGAACTTCGCTAATACAACAAGATTTTTTTCTTTTTTTTCCCTGACAAATTCTACCTTTTATGTCAGGGGTTCATGTGAAAGTCAGAATGGGTTGTGAAGTATGTAAATGCAATTATTAATGGATGCTGTCACAACTGGAGAAAAGTTTGATTAAAAAAGGTAATAATAATACTTTTTGAATAATTTTAACCAAACTGAAAAAAAATTGATTTTTGGGAATAGAAATGATCCACTGAAATCGTACACAGCAGTGGTTGAAATATATTTAAATCTAAATGCAGAGAACAGAAGGGTTCAAACAGTTGAATTTTTCTGCTCTTTTCCAGCCACATAAACAAAAGGACTACCTACCTTGACCCAAGACTGGCCTTTACAGTTGAAGATAATCCAGTAAAACCTCCTACGAGACAAAAGTATGATGGGAACAGTACTGCAATGGAAATTCTCCAGGGCCGTGACTTGAGTGGGAAAGTGGTTATAGTCACAGGAGCCAATTCAGGAATAGGTGGGTAAACATTGCATGGAAGGTAAAATATGGCAAACTTTATCTTGCAGGCTACTTGGTTGTTTAAATATATCTGTATTTTTGGTTTTCAAACTTGATTTGCACTTTTTTTCATATAAAACCACTAGTTAGAAAGGTGTTTTTTTTTGAAATGTGTGGAGAATTTGGAGCTTACAGGAGAGCTACAGGAAAGACATCAAATGCTGAAACAACTGATTTTTGTCTAGAAAATTATAGATGGAGGCATTTTACATTATGCAAATATATAAAGGATGGCTGTGAAAGAGAAGGGAATTTTATTTTTATGATCTTGGTGGCCAGGACAAGGAGTGAGGTTTGTGTGGCTGCAGGGCAGTTCAGGTAAAGTACTCAGAAAAACTTCCTAATGCTTGCAAGTAAATTCAGGTAAAGATTTTCTCAGGAGGCTGGGGAATTTTTATTTCTGAAGGTACTTTCAAGTGAATTTGATGATGAGCTTGTGTCAGGATGTTTTACTCTATGCTCCTTTAGTTCAAAGAAAAACAGTTTATGACAATCCATTAGTTGTATTGTCTCTCAGGTTCCTTTCAGACATCCAGCTTGTTTAGGTGCCTGTTAAATATTACTGCTTCTGTAGTGGGTGAGTGAGAGATTCAGATAACTGTTGATCTTTTGTTGCCTTTTGTTGTTTGCATTTTTCTTTGTGATGGGATTACATC
Organism: Bombycilla garrulus; assembly: GCA_013400315.1. Taxonomy (NCBI): domain Eukaryota; kingdom Metazoa; phylum Chordata; class Aves; order Passeriformes; family Bombycillidae; genus Bombycilla; species Bombycilla garrulus. The sequence continues at coordinate 330,968 of VXBU01012053.1, forward strand.
AGTATTGAAGGAGTCCTTATGCAGATTATTTAGTGGTTTTTATTTTTGTTTAGCATTTTCACTTAAATGCATTTTTGAGGACCTTGGAGAACATTGAAGACGTTCTGGAGAATGGTTTCATAGTAGGACTTACCACTCCGAGTTTTCTTGGATTTTAATTCTTAATTATTTAAGGGAATGTTACTGCACATGAGTCACATGAAGAATTTAGAGTTTTACTGTGCCTTGCAGTTTAGGCCTTCACAGCGCACTCTGCGTCACTGCCTGATGTGCTGCTACAGACTGGCACTGCAGCTGGGGAAGTGTTGTACTTACCTGTCCCAATGAATTTGGGCTTTCTAGTGAGGTTTATGTTCCAAATTCATGGTACAGCATTTCTCTACGTTGCATCCAGCAGGAAAATTTGTGTTGTATGCAACTTTGTCCCTGAACATTTAAAGAATTACCTGGACTCAAAGGGATTTGCCTTCAGCAGGAGCAGAGCTGCCATTCAGCCTTGCTGAATGAATGGGAGGTGTTCCAAATATGGCAAAAGATTAATTCAGTATATATGATGGCTTTGTCAAGATTTTTTTTGATGTTTCTCCCTTATTTTATAATCTGGATTGGTCACAAGTAATCAATCATATCCTTGCTTGAAATATTTTTTTGCTTTGACATAAAGAGTCTGTAAGTATGAAGGTAGCAAATTTCTGATTCAGATGGTGTTACAGCCTATATAACTCAAAACTCTTGCATATCATGTTGCAGTTAGTGCTGCTTTAGTCCCATGCAGTGTCTGATGTTTCTTACCAGTTGCCATGGAGCATGGATTAATTAGGTGGTTCATGGGGACTTTTACCAGTTTTGGAGCTTATTTTGCTGTTAGTTTAGGATTTCAATGCTCCACTTGGTGCTGTAGATATTCCATTTAAGTTTTCTGTGTATGTTGGAGGTAATAGTTTTCTCCCTGAGTATTCTGAGGAGTAAACAATTCCTGTGATTTCAGAACATCAAAATGTTTTCTTTTAGAGGTAAGCATAAATAATTTGAGGGAAATATTGTTGTCCATTAAGTAGAAAGAGATATAAAAATAATGCATTACTTGTTGAACATTTGTACTTAATAATGATAGGAAAAAGAAATAACTGAACCCTTTGATTGTTGTCCAAATGAGTTTCAGTGACATATTTGAAATTAACTAACTATGGCATCTGTCCATTTGTTGAGAAATGTTTCATTTCAGGATGGGTAGAACCAAGATCAAGCTGTAACTTGGTAGACTGCAGTCAGAAGAATGCCTTTTCAATTACTGCATTGCTGGATGCTCAAGATAAAGTTTGGAAAATGCTGAGCATCCCTTGAAAGATGGATGAACATATAAGTGAAGTTTTTACTCATCCATACACTCTTCTTTATTCATGCATATACATCTGCAGTGTTAAAAACAGATCAGCAAAGATGGAATGATATCTTAATTTACTTTATTTGTGAATCTAATACAGGGACTTCATGTAGCTTGTCAGGAGCACTTTTTTTCTTTAGAGTTGAAAATTCTCCTCAGCTTCTGAAAAACAGAGATGCTTGCTTAGTTACTGAGGGAATGCTTTGGGTAACTTCAGCAGTTGAGGCAACATGATGCCTCATTGCCATTAACTTAACATGTCTGTGAATAGGAACCCAGTCTGACCTGGTTCTTTTAATTTCTGATTAGGAAAGTGGTCTGTAAGAGTTCCCTGGATTATGCATCCACTTTCTTAACTTAATCCTTAAAATTACTTTGGAAAGTGTGAGGGGAAAACTACAAAAAATTACTTTATAAACAATTATTTTTGATTAGCAGCTTGGAAAAGGTTAACAAATTGTTCTGTTCTTACAATACAAAGAGGTCCTAGCTGCTCAAGAGTTATTAGTGAAATATTTTCTTTTTTAATTTGGAAGCTTTTTCTTCTGATAGTGCAGCCCAAGTATTCTTTAGGGTTTCTTTTCCCATCTATTTTTTTAAGCTCAATCAAAATTTTAGTCTGTATATCACATTAGAAAGTTGAGGTAACTTTTTGTCCCAGTAAAGCTGGTGTATTAAAAAGAAGTAGGACAGACTTACTGGATAGTTCAGTCTTGTGCTGTCAGTCCTGGTTTTAAAAGCATATTGCTCTCTGTACATTTAAACATAAATAGTGAAAATTGTTAGTTGGCTCTGTCAGAGTCAGTAAGAATTATCCCACTGTGAGGAATTGAAGGTGTGTGCAATTTTGAGTGTTGTTTTTCTGTTTAAAGGTCTCAACATGAGCTTACAGAGAAAGACCTTCCCCAGCTTGCTGCTGGTGTGAGCTGATTCCTGCTCACCAGTGTTGCCAGTAGAGGTCTGTATTGCTCCTTGAAAATACTGAACAAAAGCGACCTGGTGCTTATTGCTGTTCTTAGGAAATGCTGCTGTAATTCTGTTGTTTGTGTTCTTAATTATTAGAGCTAGAATTGTAAATTTAGAAAAGTGTGTCAGCAGTTCCTCTAGGTTTAATTTTACACAGCGATGTGGTATTTTCAACTGTATGTGTAAGCAATCTCAAATGATAATTAAAAAAAAATACTCCAACTTCGTTTTAGTATCAGAGAGCCAGTTGTGTAGCTAATATGATTTTCTGACTTACATAAAATTTGTTGTCTGTTTTTAAGGATCATACATGACCATGGGACCATAATGTGTTCTGATTTCTGTGTCAGGTGCAGTTCCAGCTAACCCAGTGACTGTGGAGTGTGTCTGAGTGGGGAAGTGCAAGTGGTATTGCAGAATATTATGGAAGGGCAAAATGGGTCTGTTCTGTCCAGTCAGGCAGATTCCACAGACCAGGGTGTTTCTTAATGCTTTTCCAAGATTTTATCACAAAACTATTGATAATAACAAGCAAGCAGTTGCTCAAACTGGGATTCTAACTTTTCTGCTAGATGAAGGTCGAAAGAAGCCTGTTCATTGCTTTTGTAAGGGATGCCCAAAACAACCAGACTGTTTTTTCCAGAGGCTGAAGAAAATCCAGAACCTCCAGCCACGATGTGGCTTGCCGTATTGCTTTTCTTGGTAATATTTTGATGTTTTTAGATTGTTTCCCCAAAATAATTGTTGTTTAGTGTTTTGTTGGAATTCTCTTTTTTTTCTGGCACTTTTACTTCTGTGCAATGGAGAAGCCTTAGCCAGGAGAGAAGCTGTGGATTAGGTATTAAATCAGTGCTTAAAAGAGGAGTCACTGCTCCAGTAAGATTTTGGTATGAGAAGTTACCATGGTTCCTTTATTTCTTGTACAGAACTCCAGTGTTAGCAACTTTTTTCATACTGATGCAGAAGGCTGGGAAATGTGCTTGTAATCTATCTCAATTAAACATCTGCTTTATGTTATAAAATATTGTTTTCAATAACTGGACACTTAATTTTTATAAATGAAAGAAGATTTTCTGTTTTATTCTTGCCTCTTGTAACTTTTGCCATAATGACTGAGCAACCTGGTCTAGTGGAAGGTGTCCCTTTCCTTGGCAGAGGATTGGAACTGGGTGATCTTTAAGGTCCCTTTCAACCCAAACCTTTCTATGATTCTGTGATTGTGTTTTTAGATAAAAAGCTAGCTTGAAATAGTAAAAAAAAAAAGGTTATTACAAAACTTGTTCAAGTTATATTGCAGTGTTATCACTGAGGTTTTGAAACTCTAAAAGTCTAATTACAACTAAAAATTATTAGTACATATTAGCAAAAGATGACATGTTCCCTTAAAGCATATCCTTACAAACCAAGGAAATGCAAAGCAACCTAATTTTCCCCTCTTAAATGCTAGAATAGATTTAGCAGCTATACTCTTTCATTCTTTCTTTAAAAATTGTTTTATGTCACACTCACAACTGATTTACATCCCCTTATAAAGGTAGTCAGTATTGAGGATCAGGTGTTTGAAATCTGGGGAAAAGACTTAAAGCTTAAGCTCTGCTTTCAGTTCAACTCTGAGAATGGTGCCTGTGCAGCTTTAGAAATGTTTGTATATTTGATTAAATGTTGTGGTTCATTGCAGTGAGGGTTTGTATATAGACACAAACATACCTGACCATTGTGAAACTGTGGGAGGTAACACTTTGACAGTGAGTGTCTTGATAATTTCCTTAGTGTTAATCATCAGGGTAACAGGTAGATTATTAGGTTTGGTTCACACATGGTGATGCTTTTGTGATAAGTACAGATTATGTGGCTCTGAAGTTTATCTTGTGCCTTTCTCTGGATCACCTGCACCTCCTTGGGAAACCTCTCTCATATGGGACATTATCTGAACACTTTACATCTGTGAGCAATGTAGGATGGCTGCTGCTCTTGGATCCTTCTGGTCCCGGTATAGGAGAAACGTTTCTGAGTCCTTTACTGGAAAATACAGCAAGGTTTTAGTGCTTGGGGTTGTGGGATTAACTGTGTTAATTCTGACACCAGTGCTGTCCAAGATCAGATAATATCAAGGTGGAAATAAACTTTAAACTGTTGGCAAGCTGGGATTCTTTGTTTTCACAGAGCATACAGTGCTTACATTATTTCAGAAAGAGCCCATGACCATTTATTTTTGCCACCACTTTAATTGTATTAGAAGAGGTTTTCAGTAGCTTTTTACTTTTTTTCTTTTCATCAAAGTAGTATAAAAATAAGTGAACCTGTCCATAACCAATACAAAGCACGTGGCCAGGCTGCTGTGCTGTGACTGTGCTTTTGTACTTCATAGTGGCAGAAGGTAATGAGAGTTTGTTTTGTGGGAGAATTCCTGATTTCTGAGCTGTCCCTTCTGTGTGTAGCAGTGTTTGAGCACTTCCTATGTTAGTATTGTTCTGAATGTTTCTTGTAGTTAAAAAGCAGAATGTACCTAGAGAGCCTTAACAGAACCAAGTGTGGGTAACCTTTGTTGTATTTCTCAGGGCAATTAAGTGATCACTAATTGAGTAATGGCTATTTAAGCTACTACTTGTAAGAGAAGAAAAATTAAACTTTTAAAACTTAGCTAAATTTTATGTGAAGACTCTTTAGGGTCTCTAATAGATGCTGGCTGCTTTTCACCACTGTGCTCTAAATCTGTGGGCAATGGAGAGATCAGAAAGGTATGATTAGAAAGAATACTTTTATTTCTGAAGGAATCAAAAAGTGACTGCTCTGTACCTGCAGAGAAGATAATTTTGTGAATATGGGGAGCTTTTTTAGTTCAGAATTTACTGAGGTTATTTGTGGGTGATAGCATTTTTACTGAGGCTTCATCAGCCTTCAGATAGAAGGTAACATTTGCTGAATCCTAATTAGACCAGTGAATGGTCTCGTTAAAGTCAAACTCTGATCATATGGGAGGAATTAAACAGGCCCTTCACATATCACTGAGTACTTGATTTTATTAGTATTAGTCTTACTGTCTTAAATATGTTCATTTTCTTGTCAGTTGTCATTGTACTGCCTGGAGTTTGGTGGTCTAAGCCCACAGATGTTTGTCTGTCAGGAAGGAATTATTGAGCTCTATTTTTGAGCTAGATTGCAAGTTTTCCTTGAAAAATGTGCACATTTTTCTTTGAAAGCACTGTCTATTTTCTAATTTCTCTCTCATGTTTCCACATGAAATAAAGGTTTCGCGACTGGCAGGGCTTCTACAAAGGAACTGCTCAGGATGGCCTTTGTTTCAGATTCACTTTGTGATTTCTTGTATGGTTTTGGAATTTCACTCTATGCTGGAGCACCTGAACTTTGTCAGCCTTGAAAAAGTCAGCTTGTTTTTGTTGGATAGTTTGGGAAGAGGAAAACCTCTGAGAGAAATTACATCTGTGTGCTTTTGGTCTGTATTGTTATTTTTCTCAATTCTGTTCATATGATGGTTTTAAGATTTCTTAGTGTAAACTTCTTGTTTTATATGGCTTATTATGATGAAAGAAGAGCAAGGTGTTTGCTTTCCAGTAATTAGTATTTGCATCCTGTTTCTTACAAGAGCAGAAAAAGGGAAGTGAGCTCTGGCAGCAAACTTGTGACAATGCCTCTTGAATGGTCTTTCCCCAGTTCAGTGAAGAGCAGGTTGTCTGAACCAAAATTAAATTAATGTTCATAAATCCCTGAAATCTTGTGGATTAATAAAACTTCTGCCTGTTATTATTCAGAGTTTCTGTATGTGGTTCAGATGTAGCTCAGTGGTGCACAGAGAAGGGAATGCTGGCGTTTTTGCTAAGGGAATGCATCTCATCTTCTCAGTACAGAGCAGAACTTGTGGTGAAGGAACTGTTCCAGCCTTTGCATGGCTGGAGGTTTCCATGCTGGAAGGGTTTAATGTGTGGAGAACTGGAGTGGTGCTTATTTATGAAGGTTTGGGTTAAACCTTACTGAGCCAGACAGAAAGATCAGCAATATCTAACCTTGGATTATTTTTTCTTGGCCAAGTCCTATCTGTCTCTGAGAATGTCTTCATGGGATACTTTTGTATTTATTGGGCTTTTAAAAGCATGGAAGAGCTGTTTCTTGATGTATATTGCGATTTTTTGTGAAACTTGGGCTCTGTGTGTCGTGAATTATCTTACACAGCATGAGTAGCACTACCATGAAAATGTTGTTGCCTGTGTGGAAATTTTTCTCAAACGCACACTTAGCTATTTTTTTTCGCAGGTATTTCCTTTGTGGAACTTCAAACCTTTGTAGCAGGCATGAATTTTGTTGTACCGTTTTTTTGAGGGAGTGGGAGTGTGGTGCTTTTCCAGGAGAGCCTGGGTCTTGCAGGAAGTGTGTTTTTGACCAGTGTAGAGTATTGGATGTAGAAAAGCACAATTTATGGAGGCGAATGTGCCTCTGAGGTGGAACTTTTAACTCCTCCTGTCGTGAGATGTTCATAGCTATCAGTCAGGGATTAGTACTGATGTAGTTTGAACAACTCAAAATCCACTAGAAGCTATTATTTTCAGATTTCGATTAATAGAAGAGGGTTCTTACAGAGCTTATCTTACAGAGATGTATTCTTAAAATTNGAAAATCCACTATAAGCTGTTATTTTCAGATTATCTTACAGAGCTTATTTTACAGAGATGTATTCTTAAAATTTATGCCAGGTAACAGTGAGTGAGTTTTCAATGAGAGCCATCACTGTTTTAACTCTGGCTTAATATTGTGGAATATTAATATTGCTCTGCTTTACATAAGGCTCCAACTGCTTACTTGTTACATACTGTAAATATTAAGAGGTCCCCTTGGACTTCTTGTAATTTATTTTTCTTATTGAGTAAGCTGAAAATGGTGTCAGATGTTGATACTGCTTTTTCATGTCCATTTTGATGAATCTATTTATTACTTGTGTAATGAGCAGTACACATGGTTGGTTAGCCAAGTTATTGAACTTCATCAGCCTTGGCTGAAATTCACAATGCATGTGAAACTTGTTGTAACATGTAAGAAATTACATCTGGGCTAAAAGGTTCAATAATGATTACTGCTTGTAAAGGAATATTTTCACAAAGGATGGGATTGAGCTGTGGGCCTGTGTTGTACTTTTGGGTATTCCTTTTACAGAGGAAAAACATATTTGTAGAACAGGGAGCCTTCCTAGGTGGTACTTGTTTCTTGTCTCTGAGCTAGAAAGAGTTTTCAACTTGATTGCTTTTGTCTTTTGAAATACTTCATTTCACAAAAGTTTTTTTATTATTTATGCATACTTCATAGTCCAGAGGTGGAAAGACCTTTTGCATTATTCAGTTTGTCTTGCTGCAACATTGAGATTACTCTTTGCATCATTTTGTCTTCATGTTTTGAAAATTCATTGTGCTTCAGGAATTGTTTGAATACATACATGTGCATTTGTATTATTTTGGAATGCTTGCTAGATGCTGGAGAGCACAGAGGTTGCTAAATGCATTTTATTTTCCACTGACAGGATCTCCTGAAACATGTGGGGACTTTCCTAGATACTGACAAGTTTAGTTACAGCCTGTAGATGTACATTAATGTGATGTTTTTGTCTTACCAGCAGAAAATCTTTAGTGACTACACCTATTCTAAGTAGATCCACAAGAAGGAAAGATTTCAGTGTTGTGTGTCCCTTTTATGCTTCTTGTGCTTGATTGTGTCAAGGTGTTACAAGGTCTTGAAACTCAAGTTCGAAACAGTAAATCCCTACCAGAAGGAAGAAAGGAAGTGAAAGGGGACAGGTAAAAACCTTGGAAGATAAAGATCAAAATCCTGACCGGATTAAAATGAGCTGTATCTTCAGAATTTGTGATGCCGCAATTTTGTCTGAATTAGAAAATACGAATAGTACAGTGAGAAAGCAACTGATCTTGCACTCATCCTAAAGCCTACAATACAGAGTTTTTAAAAGGCAGTGTGATTTATGAAAATAAATTTGTCAGGTGTGACATTGTTTCAGGAGTTCTCAAGGGAAGACCATCAAAAACAAAAGTTCTTTTGTCTTCCTTTTTTTTTTTTTAGTTAATGGTGTTTTCAGTTTTTAGGTCACACACTCTTATGTCTTTCTTTTGTTTTTATTTTTCTTCTGTGAAGGGGAGATTTTTTCCTTCTCCTTTTTCCATTTATTCAGTTGGCTTGTCATTTTAATATGTGATATATCTGTAGCTTTATGTTCAGCTACATAACCTCAGTATTTTTGTTCCTGTAACATCCAGCTGGTTTTGATTTCTTGCTGTACTTCTACCCTGTGGATTTCAGTACTTCATCTGTTGCTTCAGAGAACTCCCTACAGTCTGTCTTCAAATGTGAATAGTTTCATAGTAATACCCTTTTGTTTCCTCTCCTTCAGTTAATGATATTTACCTTAGTCACTGTTCCTATGTTCCCATTCATAATTAATATCTTCTTTCTATTAAAAATACTGGTGAAGTTAGGTTTGCTGATTGTTGTTATACTTTCTTGATAGAAATAATGTGTGTGAGGAAGGAGTTGCCACAGTTCAGTTCTGGATGTATTTATTGAAATCTTGTTCATGCACTGTAAGGTTCCAAGCAGTGAGTGTTGCATAGAAATTTTTCATATTTTTCCCAGGTTATGTTATTTTTGCAGAAGGTACATATGATGATATATTCTTTATCCAAGCAGCTTTAGCACAATACATTATATAACTGGGTTTCCTTAATATTTTATATGAAAACCAAAATGAAAGAACTTGAGGGGCATTTTCCTCTTGTGGTGATTAGTCAAAATGCTTCTTTTGTGCAAAAAAATGCAGTTTAAAAGTTTGTGAGGAGGTTTTCTAATTCTTCCATATCACAACCAAATTGAAGGAAACAGAATCACATCGTGTACTCAGAGATTCAGAAACTTGAGAGATTCTGGTCATGTTCCTTTCCTGCCCCTGGCAAGCACGAGCAGCATGTCTTGCTTCTGTACATTTGTACATTGTAGGCATTGATTGTGCTACTTAAGATTTTGAGAAATGTGTTATTAGCCTTATTTTACTTATGGAGCAATGTATGGATGCAGTAAGTGACCTACATTTATACATTATGTGCATGTCTATATTCCAGTTTAAAGTGGGAGTTGGATAGTTCTGTCACAAGATAAAATACATGTTTCTCTGAATGCTATTCTGATTCTTCAGCAGAGGAAATAATTAAGATATATTAAGAGTAAAAAATACGGCAACTAAAAAAAGAAAGCTTTTTTAAGAAAGCCTTATTTGTTTAGGTCTGTGTCCAGCTGTGAGCAGATGCTGAGAGGTATAAACTTACTCTTGCTTAAAGATTTTTAATTCTGAAGGTAAAATTGGATTATTTTGTGCCTTGCTAAGCAAAGAGGAGTGCATAAAAATATGCACGACCTATTTGGCAGCACCCCTCTGGCATCCTGAGTGCCTGAAGATTGTGATCTGTGAGAAGGTGTCTCACTGTGTTTTTGAATTCAATCTATGGTCCAGGAAATAGAGCCTGAGATTTCTTGGTTCTGCTCTTTGTGTCTGGCACTTTGGGCACTCATCTCTGGCAAAATAAAAAGTTGTGTATCTAGAATGTAAGGCAGAGAGAGGCTTCATAACAGACTAGAGGAAAAAACTTGGTGTGGAGTGTGTAACTGTTCCTGGTCCTTTGCTTTAGAGGGTGCTTTTGTCACTGAGCTCTTGAGCGGGCTGCTTGGGGTTCCAGCTGTTAGCAGATAGACTTTACGTGTCTTCTGAAAAGATACAAATTAGTTTTGGTGTGGGAAGATGCATGGCATGTTTTCATCCACTTCTTGAAGGTGTGGCAAAGAAGTCTTCAATTTTTTTTTTTGTTTTGCCCATGGCGTTACATTGTAATTGACTTCTAATTCTTGCTTATTTTCCATTCTCCTTGCTTTTGTGTACAGACACTTTTTGTTAATACTGTTCTTATTCTCCATCTTTTGTTTCAGAACTCCATCTCCTGCCTTACTTTGTTTGTCGGAACCACATGATGGATCATTTGAGTTACATAACAGCTTCCCACCTCCCTCTTCCCTTCGTAGTGTAAAGCACACCCAAAGGTTTGCCAGGTTTCAACTAGAGAGACCAATGAACTGCATCTTCTCTGTGCTTGGGTCTTTCCGCAGCATCCTCAAATGACTCTTTTATTAAACTCTTCCTTTGCTGCCAAACTAAACAAATTGTCTTATCTTGTATGGCCCAAAGACAGAGGTGGGTGGAGACTGGCAGAAATCAGGTAGTGTTGTTTTGATTTTCAGTCTGTTCCTTTCCCCCTGATACAAAATGTGAGCTCCTTAGAACAGGACCTGGCTCTCTATTTTTGATTCCCTAAGCTATCTCTTTTTTTCTAAGCTGAACTTTGAGCTTTTTAGGATAGAATGTTGTTTTATTATTTATCTGTAAAATGTCTAGTATGCATTTTAAAATCTCTCACTGTTTGTGTAATTGATATAAATAAATATCAAGTTTGTTTTAAGAAAAAAAATGGTCCAGTTTGTGTTGTAGCACTTTCTCTGTACCTTTACATAACGCTGAGACTTTTTCATGAAATGACTGAGATTAAAGCTGGGAGGATCTAGCACTTTAGCTGACAGCACAGTATGTATTTTAATTATTCTGCCTTGGATGAAGTATTTCTCGTTATTGAATTTACTTCTTTTATTAACATTGCACTGTTGTACTTGCCAAAAGGAGATTTGAAACATGCAACTAATTTTTTAAATTATGTTTAATTAGGGCTCAGCAGTATAGAAACCTATGATAGTGTTGGCTAACAGAGGAATAGAAGTCCACTTGAAAAGAAATTAGACAATTTCTTGCTTTTTCCTCCATTTTTGCTTTGTTGGGAAAAACTGTTGTGTTGCCAAAAGCTGCTGCTGATGCAAAGAGTAGCTTTAGATAAGAATGTTTTTCAGCCCCATTTCTCTGAACTTGGAACTTTTTAAAAAAATGCCTGATAAAAAAAAAAAGCCCAGGAGAAACAGTCAAAGATAAATTATAAATTCTCTGGGTTTTTTTTCTGGTCATTTTAGTAAGCCTGTCTAAGAATGTGTGTCGAAAGTAGCAGCAATAAGGGAGGAAAAAAGCCCCAAAGTTTTGGGAAGTGGTGGGGGAAGCAAAAACCCCACCCCTCAAAACAGCTTTTATAATCTAATTGAAGCTGAATGTCTGATCAGGCTTGTGTTCCATTAGGAATGCATTTTTCCAGAACACAAACCCTTCAAGGCTGTGGGGATTGGGTAGAAGCTGAAGTCTCTGTACTGTTGGCCTTTGCTGGTGTTTGGTAAATCCTTCCGGTTTGTGTGTGGGACTGGTGTAAATTTTGTTGCCACCAGCTCTCTTATTTATTTATTTATTTATTGTTACTTATTTCCTTAGTAATGTATTCAAGTACTGGTATTTATAAAGAGACTGACTTTATTTAAGCAAATAAACACAATAACTGGTCACTCATCCCACAGCTGCTAAACCTTCAGCAATAATTACTGCTGAGACGTGGAGTGCCCTAAATGTCACAGCAAATTTGGCTGCTCAGACCTGATCTAGATTTTATCAAGATGCTGGTTTGATGTTACATTGTGGGCAGATCTGTTGTTTTCTGCTATTCTAGATTTAAGTGTTTAATTTGGAAGTGCTTATTTTGCAGTAAGAATAGAAGTAGTGTTAACATAGCTGTAGTCTAACAAAATATTTTTTTTATCCCTTATGAATATAAGCATTTGTAATTCTGAATAATTTAGGTTTTTTACTAAAATAAAGAATATGAGTCACACTAAAATAAGTTCTGCTTATTTTGAGACAAAGTGCTATTTCAGGTTTCTTTTAAAATGTGTGTTAACTATTTGACTTAATTCGGTAGTAATATATTTAAATACACTTTCAGGTGGAAAGATTGTTTTTGTTAAGAGAATGTGAAGCTGTGTGTTGAGTTACTTCATATTCAGATGCTTGTCTGCCTTCATATCTGTTACAACGGAAAAAGTTGTATGAAAACAGAAAAGTAAACTGTTTAATAAATTCTCCTTACATTAAATGATCAAGCCAAATGCTAAATTTTGATGTGTTTTTTTTTAATACAGTAATTGATTTGTGTTAGGAAAACTGGCTGCTTTGCGTGCAAGAAACCACAGTGTCATTTTTCAAGACAATCAGAAGGAAACATGAATTTATTCTGCACTTGAAGAAACACTGAGAACAAAAAGTTCAAACGGAATAATCCCTAGTTCCAGATGTGATGCTAAGATATGAATGGTTGTGTTAATTTCTGCCAAATTTTTTAATACTGGTAAAATGCCATAAGCCACTGGATTTACACAATACACTTTAAAAATAATCAGTAAAAATTTGTTTGGGATTTGGTAGGAGCATGATCCTGTAATAGATAAAGAAATGCAAGATGATGAAACATGAAGGCTGAGAGGTTTTTTTTTTTTTTTCCCCCCCTTTTGGAGGAGTGCATTTTATCTAAACAGAGCTTTGGGATTGGTTGAAGTGGAAGATGCAAATCTGAACTCTTTGACTGTGATTTTTGGTCACTGATGTACATCTAAAGCAAGGAGTAGGTTATGAACGATAGAACTGGGATTTGACAGAAAATACACTTTTTATCTCTGATTCTCCTTCTCTTCCCTTCAGTTGAATCCCTGGCCCACTGTTCCTCTATCCAGGCATGTTACAGGATCTGTTTGCATTTAGATGACTTGGGAAGTGGAAAAAAATATTTTGGGGTTTTGTCAGTGACAACAGCAGTGCACTTACTGTTAATAATAACTTGGCCTTGCCCAGGGCAATGTATTGCAAAAAAGTGTAAGGAGTGCATAGTTTTGGGTTGGTTAGATGGAAAACAGGACCAATGCATTACTCATCCTGTTTTGTTTGGGTTGGCTTTTTCTGTGCTTCGTCACTCCAAGAAAAACATGTTTGTCCAATTTACACACAAAAGGAGAGGCAGGATGTATCTTTCATATAACATCTCACTTTGCAATGAAATATATCACTCTGTGTCATTGCTGTGTGCCTGCAAACACATGGAAACAAAGGCAGCTCTAGTATTCCATGGGAATTGCTCATTTTAAATTGAGTTTCTTAAAATATCTTAGTGCTTTTGTTGCTTGAAAACTTGCATTTAGAGCAAGTTGAATAATGTGTCTCTTAAGATTTTATCCTAAATATCTGTGTTGAAGCAGAGTGGATGCAGCCAAGCAATCCTGATATGGAATGTGTGGTGCTGTTTTGGCTCTGAAAGGTGTGGGTTTGTTAATGATGTGATGTTTTGCATGTGCCTGTGCAAGCTCTGTTGGATGTTGCACTCTGTACAGGCAGCAGCAATCCTGGTTGCAGAAGATTCTTCTCTAAATGACACCTCAGTGTTGCAGTATTTCAAGCTGAAAAGAATTCTTTATCACTTTATCTGCAGCACTTCTGACTCTTCTTTACTCCTGTTCTGAGCTAGTGTTGAAGATGAGCTGATTCACTCTCACTGATGTTAAGGTCTTCCACGTTTGAAGGAATCTAAGTGATTTCTAGGACATAAGTATCTTTTTTGTTTATATGTAGTTCTCTTGAGTCCCCAAAGTCAGAAAACAGTCCGTTTGCTGAGATGAAGCAGTTGGGATGAAGAGTCTAGTTTGGATTTTTAAGACTGTTTGTTGCTAGCAAACCCTGTAGGCTTTTATGCTGAGAACTGAGCTGTTCAAAGAAATATGACATCATTGTGTTTCAAATGTGTTGTAAAGGACAGCTCCATGGTATCCTGGAGTATCTGGGCAAAGGTAGAGAAGCTGAAGAAAAGTTGCTGTTGTCTAAAATATTTTTGAATTTTTCTTGTGTATTCAAGCTTCCTTATATTTGAAATAAAGGAATATTTTAAAACATGTAAAGGCCTGGTGCAAATTGTCTTTGCAAAATGTCCCCAGTGACTGATGGAGTGTATGCTGTCTGTTTAAACAAGAAATCACTGGAATACTTTTCCACTCAGTGAATCCCTATCTCTGTTTTATAGAGGAGGTTGCACCATTGGGCAGAGTCCTGTTCTCGTCTGGTGTGTGTTGACACAGTGTAGCTGGCATTAATTGAGCGATGCTAACTGCTTCTTAATTGGCACCATTAGCTGAAAATCTGCACCAAAATTCAGTGGCAGTAGTCGACTGCAGATAGCCAGGAATATGAGAGTATTGAACAATCATCCTAGGAGATGAAGAATTAAATTGAGTGCTAATTTCCGAGTCTTTATGAAGAAATGCTGTAAGAAAGGGCTGAAGGGTTTTAAATGTCTCTAGCAAATCCCATGTGCTTGTAGCTCTCTTGTTAGTTCTGCTCCCAGTCCTTTAGGTTAGCTGGTGATGTAGAACTGTGCCATAATGTTTATCCCCATGTATGTCTTATTCTTAAAGAGGATTTTCACTTCTGAGTGTCGGATTAGAGCTCGTTCAGCCCCAGCACCAGCAGCAAGAGTAGTTGATCTCAGCACAAACTTGAGATTTCCAGGGCAATGGCTTGAAATTAGTTATATAAAAAATTTGCTCAAAATAGTTTATTTAAATACTCCCTACAATGCAGTGATTACTTTTCCAAAGTGGATGTTATTTAAGTATTTTATTCTCCTGTCACATTTGGGGGATGAGTCTGACTTATTCCTTGTAATTGGTCATCCTTGATTCCCTAGTCTGTAATTCTGTGCTGTTTTTCCAGTGTAGTTTTCTCTAAATTTAAAATCCCCACAACTTGTATATAACTTGTTGGCAGTGGGCTGTGCTGTCTCTTTTGCCTGGGTTAAAAAGCTCTGCAATAGCCTCGTGCTGTGGTACAACAAGATTCACCCCTGGAGGATTTCACTTGTTTCTTGGAAAAGCAGCTAATGTCATTGCTGTTCATGTCCCTTCTGTGAAAGGGCTGTGGCACTGAGTGGTGGCAGTCTCAGACTGAGTGAAGTATTAAGAAAATCTTTGCTTCTTTTGAAGTCCACAGAGTTACTTTTGTGGGTAGAATTAAAGTTGCTCTGGTTTCTTAATTGTGCATGTAACCCTTACGTAGTTATTTAGCTTCTCTTTCTATGTAACCCTGCTGTGATTTTCTTTCAAGGTTTTACTGTTTGGGTGTTTATGATCTCTATGGTTTAACTTTGGTGTATGAAACCACATTCTGTGTGGATTGTGATTCAGTGGTAGTTTTTATAGAGAGGTAAGATTTTTTATTTATAGAGTTTAAATAGTTTTGTTCTTTACTCAATCCATATGCTAGGCTGAGGCTTTAAAATTTACTGTATATTGAAAATATAGCTGCATTTTGTTGAAGAACAAATGCTGTTGACAGACTTGGTTTAACACAGTGAATCTGACAGGAAATGTTTTCCACCCTGCTAGAAGCTTTTCCCCACCTAAGCTTTTTGATACTGGCTGAGGAAAGAAGCATTAATTCTTGCAGAAAAACCAGAGAGCTAAAGCAGTAAAAAGACTTGGATACTGAGGTGCTTCCAAATGCCTCCTTCAGGTGTTCCAGTTAGAAGTTGCCTGTGTATCTACCTGTCCTGAATAAAGTGCAGGAGTGTTTGTGAATTAGTTTAAAATATGTCTGATGGGGAGCCATGTCAGCACTTCACCTGTGGCAGCATTCAAATGGAGGATTTTTAGCACATGACTTCATGTAAAGATCACAACACGTGTGCCTAGGGGTGAAGAGTCACTCTTTGAAGCTCACAGAAGAGCAAGGACATCCTGAAGAGAAGTGCTTAACACTGATCTCCAAATTTGCAGGGAAGAGTTGAGATGGCGTAAAATGAACTAAACTCACAGCATGTAACTTGCTTAGTTTATAATGAGTATCGAATTATTAACTATAGGGGAGAATAGCATGGAATTTAATATTTTGCACAGTTTATTATTTTGCACAGTGTGACTTGGGGAAGAGTTAGCAAAACATCATCACACTTTGCTAATTAACCTGGCCACCAGCTCTTAATCTTTGTTTAACAATAGCAAAACTATTCCCAGGCATTCCAACCAGTTTTTAATAATACAGTCAACTAATCAAAATAAGTATTCTTGTGTAAAACAAGAAGCATAACAGCTAGCTAATGGTACATCTTATATTAGTTACATGAAAAATTCTAGTTAAATATGCTTAAAGTGGAATTAGGAGCGGTGGAAATCTTTGCAAATGCTGTAGCTGAATTCATGTGCATGCAATGAATTATCCAGGTAATTAAAGTTGCTTGGTGCAGTGAGTGACTTTAAAGGAGATACAGGAAAATTGCTTGGACTTAAATACCGTAATATGTAATTGCAGAAAATTGTATAAATTTGTCTTGGTGTCTGTTGTTTCTATAATGTAAGTTATGTTTTGTGCTGTAACTGGATTTTGTTGCTGCAGGGTGTTTTGGAAGTGAGACAGCCCATTTTCAGAGGCTTTTTGGTAAACAGTTTCTAACAGGAAATCATGAACATGCTTTAAATGTCATAAAGCTAAAACAAATGCCTCTTCTATTTGAATTCTTCACATACTCAAATTGTTGGGCATTTCAGTTTGGTTCTTCCTTTCATAGTTTAGGCTTCTCTAATTGAACTCATTGGGCTGTGTTATGCCTCTTTCAGCTAGAAGGCAATTCCTGTCACTGGCACAGTTCTCCATGGAGATGGACACCTAGTGATGCCATTGACTGCATCTCAAATACAAAGTAGCTCACTCCTGGTAGAAACCCAGGTTCTGGCTCAGTTCTCTGCACTTCATGGGCATTCTGCTCTCCCCAAAAATCCTCATCTCCTGTTGTAAATTCTCACAGATTTTTTCCAATTAAATGAAGTTTACTTTGGACCAACTTCTATGCAGCTTTTCATTAGTGAATTGAACAGTGAAACGTTTTGTTCCCCCTGCCACAAGTGGTGCTCAGATTGATGACTCTGAGGCCAACTGTGCATCTGAAGAGGCCTGAGCTCAGTTTTGGATACTCTGGCACTTCCAGCGTGAGGTTGCCAGGCACAGTGGCTGTGTGTGTGTGGCACATTGTTCACGGTCGATAAAGGAGGGAACACATCCACTCCTGCCCTTCTAACAGCTGAGGACACTGGTATGCAGAGAAGTACAGTCTGTTTTCTGAAGATGCCAAACCTGTTTTGCACAAAATATATACAATTATTGTCTGAAAGCCCTGATCAAATTGAGGTGTCTGTGTTTCTTCATGAGTGCTCCTAAAAGCTGAGTCCAGGTGACTGTCAGGTCACCGACTACAGATAGCCTAAAGTGTCCTTAAATGTGTGGCTCATGTTTTCAGGTACTTTTAGAGCTCTGCGTTGCTGCTGAGATCTGTTTCTGACTAGGACAATGTTTTCCCCTAGGTTTTGAAACTGCCAAGTCGCTTGCCCTGCATGGAGCGTGTGTCATCCTGGCCTGCAGGAGCCCGGCGCGAGGCAACGCCGCCGTGCAGCGCATCCTGGGGGAGTGGGTGAGTGCCAGCACGGTGCCCAGCGTGCAGCTGTGCTGCCCAGGAGTGCAGTGCTCTGTGCACTGCTGCACTTACACAGCACTGCCATGGGAGAATCTAAGGGAAAAGTCATTTTGTCTTGTTTGCCAACACCCTGCTCAGTCGCCGGTGCATGGGTGATAGGGGTTTTTCATTCCTGAGGAGTGTGTTGGACTGCAAGGCTTGGTGTGCTGTTATCCATCTTTTTGTGGATGTTTTGTAAGGGAAAAAAAATATTTGGAAGAACCACGGGGGCTTGGTTCATGAAAAGGACGTTCCAGAACCAAAGTGAATAACTATCCAAAGGAGGGTGGACACAGTCCTCCAAAACAGCCGCTGTTTAGCCTGTAGTTATTCTACAGGGAGAAATTGCAGAGTGTCCTTTTTGTACTTTTCAAACACAAGAATGTTTCTCCTTTCCTCTCAGTTCATTTAGGCTGTGCAGCCCTGCTGCCAGGCTGCCTCAGTGGTTTTTTCCTTCCAGCTTCTTCCCCCTTTCATTGATTTTTCTCTCATTTTTGTCACACAAACACAAGCATTTCAGTCCCATCTGTTGCCTTGTTGCCCTTTGACTCCTAACTTCCCCAATTCCCATTTTTAAAATGATCTTCTAAGGCCTTTATTAAAATATATTCAGCTGTCCTAATTTATTCCTCCCACAATCATTTATTTGCTAGCAAGCTACTTTTGTTTGAGCTTGCTGGGACTGCTGACTTCCAGGAGAGAATGTGGTGACATCTCTACATTTAAATGAATGAAAGACCAATGGATCAGATTATTGGATTTTTGTTTCTTTCCAGCTAAAATTAGTGATGAGTGTTTTGCTTTTTATTTCCTGAACTCTCAAAGTATTTCATCTGCTCCAGATGACATGGGAGAACCCTCAGTAATATTAATATTTACACATAAGTAATCTAAAGATAAAATTTATTAATGCAAAACAAATGGTGCTTATTTACGTGTATTTATAGATAAGTAATGCTTTCAGTATTGCCGATTTTTGAAACCACAAGTTTAATGAAGAATCAGTCTTTGGATTTAGGCCTTTTTCTCTTGCCCAGATCATATGAATGATTTACAGTAAAGGGTAGGTTGGGAAATATGTCTTTCTTGCCGCTTTCATCCTTTTAAAGCACTCTCTTTTTTGTTTTGTTTTAGTTGTTTGGTTGTTTTTTAAATTTTTTTTAAATTTCAATAGTATAGAATTTGAAGAGAATTCCAACAGAGGCCAGCATAGTGTCCATTCTTTCAACAGAACTGGACTAGGTGATATTCTTTTTGAATTTGATAGTCCAAGTCCAGCTAAATATGGCTGTTTTTATGGGTTTTATCTAACTAAAATTAGGCAGTGGTGAGCACCTTTTATTTGAAAAATATCCCATTACCCTCTTAAACCTAAGCATATCTCTGAGCACTTTGAAGACAATGGGAGTTCAGAATACTTAATACCTGTATTATCTGACCAAAAGTTAATGAGTTGTTAATTGAATGAAGAACGTTGAAGGTCAAATTACTTTAGAAACACTACATTTATTTACTAATAGTTTTCAAATTCTAATTGTTCAGAAAAAGAGTCTCATCTGTAAACTGGTAGCTGGAAAACCTTCAATGCATCGTTGTAATGGCTTTGTTGTTGTTTATTGAGAGGGACTAATTAACTTTGATTATTGCACTAATATTATGGCACTTTGACAGTCCCTCAGATTTATGACTCTGGGAAAATAAACAAATGAAATGCAGGTGCTGGAGCAGAAAGAAAAAGTTATTACTGAACTTTAATTACTTGGAATTTGTAACCAGGAGAGAATTAGTTGATGAATTACAAGATGCTTAAAATTTACATCAAATTGTAAGCAATCTTGAGGAAAACAAACACAAAGACCTGCCCCAAAATCAGTTACTGAAAACAAAGAGACAAAGATTAATTTGACTGATTTGCTTCTAATATTAAAATATGTATGTAAAATATTAATTTTTAGCTTATAGGTGTAACTACAGGAAGTTGTTAATTGAAAATCCTTTCCTAAAAATGGGTGAATTAAAAAAAATATCAACAACCTCTGCATCTGATTCAGATGAAATCTCAGTATGAAGCTGCAACTATTCTGCTAGAAAGAACTTCAAAGCATGAGCAGAATTTTGTCTTCTCTATTCCTAGGGAAAGCAAAATTATTGAAAGGAAGTTTTCAATTTACTTTTCAATTTGGAGTCAATTTCAAGAAAAATACAGCTGGTTAGGTTGCAGCTTAAAAAGCCTCACATTCATGCTACTCGGGTATTTTCAGTAGCTCTGGTGCTACCTGCTTGTTTTATGTTTTCTTGTAAATCTTTGGGATGAAGTCTCTGAGCTGCACTATTAAATACAATGTTCCTCCAGTAGTTTGAGGGGTAGAAATCTGATAAATATGTTCCTACTCTTCAACTGAGTTCCCAAACTTCTTAATTTGCATGAAATATGCTCTTGTAACAAAGAAACCCCAAACCATTGCCAAATGGAGTTCTAGTGTGTTTGCCTGTCCTAAGTATGGAGTTTTACTACTGTGTTGTAATAGAATTGGTATTTCTATAAAAATTTATATATATATTACCAAAAGCAGTGTGTGCCCTACGCTGACTTTTCTGTAGGACAGTATCCTTTGGTATTCAAGGTTTAGATGTTGGACACAGATTATTTCTTTTTCCATTCTTTGTTCATACAAGAGTTCCACATACTTTGCAAGAAGAGAAAATAATTTAAAGTGCGTAACAAAACAACTTATTATTTCAAATTTTGATACAATTATCTAACTGATGACGTGTATTAACTAGAGCCTGAAATACATATGGAAAAAACTAATTTTTAAAACCCCAGCCACCGCCTCAGCCAAACCACAACAAAACAAAACAAACCCAGATCAAACCTAGAGTAATGCAGCATTTAAAAATAGAGTGTACATAAAATAACAACACTAAGGAAAACCACCCATCTCAGTCCCTTAGTGAGTCTGTTTGTGACATCCCTGTCTGGAATGCCACAGAGAGTCTGCAGAAACACAGCTCTGCTCTGGGTCTGTTGTACTTCACAATCAGTTGTTAGGCAAAAAATGCAGTTTCAGTTTGCTTGTAGTGAAAGCTGAAAATCAAGTTTATAAAGACAAAATGGGATGGCTAAATGGCTCAGGAAAATCCGATTGTTAAGATTTAGAGACAAAAGCAAGAATAATGGGAGAAAATAAGATTTTTTTCAGATTAGCTGCCATTATGTTTAAAAAGCAAATGCAAATGATCTTAACTGGCTGTTGTAGACAAATCTAGACAACTTCGTAACAATTTATGCCTGAAGAGCTGTTTTATAGAGAGTTTGAGCCATTTGAGTAGGGATTACCCTTATAAACTTGCTAATTACTTTGGTTAACTGACATTTGTTTGCAACCTGCAGTATTGCAGTTATTTTCTTTCTGAAGTACAGCAGAATTCTGCTAATATTGCAAATAAATTGGAATTGCCTTGTGTAAAGCATTGTGACAAGTTTTAATGGGATTGGTCTGGCTGGTCTATCGAATATAATTTTTATGGAGGAGTATGGTTGATTATATTGGTGCAATCTAATGTTTATACACATGCTTATATACAGACAGAAAAGGGAAGAGAAACTATGTAAAGGCAGCAGATAAAAAGAGAGATCAGTATAGCTTTACATTTGATACCTCAAAAATGAGTGTTCATGCACGATGACGTTCAATATCAATTTAAAACAGTTTGATAATTTCTTGCTCGGAAAAGAGGAAATTAGAATTCTAGAGTTATGATTCATTTTAATCAGAAAGAAATTGTCAAACATAAATCTCTCCTTGAGTAGTGAAAAGGCCTGAAAGCAGCCAAGAAAAATATCAATACTTTGCAAAGGAGGAATGATTGTTCCAATTCGTAGCTTAATTGACTTTGAGGCTTAATGAAAAACACTACAGTGCTGTTTGTACACATAGCTGCTCTGATGAACATGGAAATCTATGCTCCAGGAAGAGAGGCTAGGTAATTTATTTTACATTATTATTGATATAATTTTCTAATTGAGTATGAGCAGAATGTTTGGATAAGACTGCGTAGCTCCAGATGTTAGTGGTATTCTCAAGAAAATACTTAAGAGTGTGAATGAATAAAATATTTCATAAATCACAGCTTTTCTTGCCAAGAAGCTCTCATTTATTTATTCCTGTCAAATAGTCTTTGAAGTAGATATTAAAAGATAAATTGTAAGTTTAATATTTCATAAAAAGTATAATGTTGCTTTGGTAATTATTCCTCAGTGTTAAAACAACAGCTACATTAAAGATAAGATTAAACTGTAAAAAGAACATTTGAGTTTGCTTTTTAAGTAGAGACTCACAAGGTAGAGATGTGACAAGAGAAGAGAGAAAAGCTGTGAAGAAAACCAACCAAACAAATGTGACTCCTTGCTGTATTCCTTTCCCCTGAAGTATTCTTCACTGAAGGAGTGATTTATATTCTTGCTGATTAAGTAACTGAATGAAATTAAAACCTGATAAGTGAGTCTTTGTATTCCAGTTGTGATCCTGTAAAGTGAAGAAAGACAAGAAGCAAACTGGGCACATTTACCAGACCATGGGCAACAGTTTTCATGTGGTGCTGTGTGTGTTTTCCCCTTGAAGAAGGGGCTCTGTTTTCCCATGTAGTGTTTTGCTGCCCTTGGTTTAGAATTTTTTGTAAACCTCCTCATGGTTAGTGACAGGTTTTCATTTATGGGAAAAGCTGAAGACTGCCTAGAATATGGCTTTGGAGTTGTAGTATATACTGACTGAAACCACAGTCTTAGTACAGAATTAAAGTGTTTCAAAGTGGTCCTAAATAAAAGCTCTTAAAAATAATCATCAAAATAGCAAATATTTCAGAATATCCTACAAGTAAAGCACATGAATTTCTATGAGAATATTATTTCCAATATTCTGTTTTTATTTTGTAATAAGGAACTGTCTTGTTTCAAAGCAGGATATCCTCAACTATGTAATGCTGGCTCACGTGCCTTCACAGTGTAATATACAATTAGAAAGGCCTGCAATCTATGGACATATTTCATTTTCCAGTGCTTGAGCAGCGCCCATGCTGAAGAATCACATTAAAGGTAGTTATCCAAACCTTGCTGTGGGGAAGAGGCCTTGCAGGAAGGGGCAGTATGTTGTATTAAACACACTGGTAATGCAATAAAAAAAAAAATCTGCATCAACTTGTCTCACTTGCAGCTGTGGACACTCCAACTGAAGAATTGTTGCCTCTGCTGAGTATGAGGCCTTTTTTGATTCTTAAGGATGTGATCCAGATTTTTCTGAAGTGAAGGGATCTTTTAATTAGCTAATTGCAATGCAATCAGGCCGTATGTTACTCGTGGAGAATTGACAGTATAAACATTACCCAGTCCTGTTGCTAGCAACAACTTATTGGGACCAATATGAATGTATGACCAGATTTTGGCCATAATTTCTAAGAATTCAGTAAGTTTCTGTGAGTAATCTGCTCAGCTGAGAAACCTTAAGAGAGTGATGTGTGCTGCAAAGCTATTTTCCAAATACAGATGCTTAAAAATCCCCCCACATGAAGTTAAAAACACGGAACAGTATAATCAACATTTACATGGATGGATTGTTGAGATATTTTTTTTTCGTACACCATAAACATATGGCACATATTTGATTTCATTACAGATGCTGAGGAAAGGGAAAGGCAAATATTTATATTACATTCATGTTTTACAGTAAAAACACTGTTCAGTTTGTTTATACAGTTCCACTGTTACAGTTTTTATGGTTAGTAATGAAACCGCTGTAAAACCGAGTCTGAATTATACAGCAGATGTGTTAAGCCCCTAACTTTCAGGGTTGGGCATCCTCCTGAATACTGATGTCAGTTACTTGGAGAGTTGATGTCCTGGCTGCAGCTGAACTGTTCCACACTTACATTTTCATCTGCAGTTAGCTCTGCACTGCTGCTGTATGGGTACAAACAACTGGTGGAGTTTTATTATTTATTATGAGGAGCAGCCAGCCCGAGAGGGCAGCGTGCCCAGCACCTCACACTCGCTGCTGCTGCTGCAGGAACAGCGTTTATTTCCACTGCGGAGATGCTGTCTTTAACAACTTTCAACCCCCAAACCTGAGCTAAATCTTAGACCCTGACCCTTGCCCAAATCCAGGAGCAAACCCCAAATCTGTTTGCACCCCAAACCACCCAGGCGTGTGTGAATTCATAAGGCTGTACACAGCTAAAAGAAACTGAGCACTCAGATCTATGAGCTTTCAAGGTTTTTAACATAGTAAGACAATTTGCCATCACTTCCTCCAGTAAAGAAAAAAGTTTTTTTTTTAGTTGACTTAATTACTTTTACTCTCATAATTCTCTTCACCTTCCAATATCTGTTACATGTGTATTAAAAAAAATTCTAAAATGTAATTTTGAAAGGAGTCACAGTATTTTACTATTTCTTAATTTTTTCCTCCAGTCAGCAGAATTTTTTACATAGAAATGTTGAAGTGATCTTTTTTGGTAATTTGTTTCTTTAGCATAGCCCTGCTGTTCTTAATCTGGAAATGTGAGTCACAAAATCCCTACCATGCCTAAAGCTTTATAATAATACTACTTA
Source organism: Bombycilla garrulus (assembly GCA_013400315.1). NCBI lineage: Eukaryota > Metazoa > Chordata > Aves > Passeriformes > Bombycillidae > Bombycilla > Bombycilla garrulus. Next base: position 355,443 of record VXBU01012053.1, read on the forward strand.
AATGCAGTTTGAGCTTTTTAACAAAAAAAAAAAAAATTTAAGACCTCTCCCCCAGACAGTAGCAGACCTCAGACCCCTTTAAAAGCAGACCCCTTTAAAAAAAACCAAAGATGCTTGGTCTTCAGTTAAAAGTCACTAGGAGACACTGTGTGTTCAAATATATCACCAACCTGTCTGGGGATGTCTGTCTTTATAAAAAAGTAGACTTTTTACATTGACTTGAGTGTAGCTTATAGGATACAAAGTTTGGGTTTTCTCAGGTAATTTATATATTTAGTGTAACTTGGGTTTGGTCTTTTCTTGGACCTTTCTCTCTCAGAATGTGTTTTATAAAAATATTTAGTATTGCTGATGTTGAAAACTTATTTGCCGTAGTCCAGATGGATGCGTTCTTACATCGAGTGAGTTCTGCTGTCACTGGATTTCTAGCTGTCAGTTCTGGGAGAGGAGGAATTAAAGTGTCTGGATATATTTTTTTTTAAATCTTCACAATTAATCTGATTGTAACATAAGCTTGTAATATATTCCATTAATGAAGAAGACAAGCTTAGCTTATGGTAAATACAGTACTAAGTGTTTATAGTGCATTTCATATTTTACATGATTCCCTTTATAATTCTGCTTATCTTTTCATTCTAATTCCCTAAAGGATGTATAAAAGAACCCCTAAAGAGAGTAATTACTGCTCTATTCCTTAACCAAGGCTCCTCTTGCAAAAAGAAATCTGAGCAGCTTTTTAAAGAAGGCAGTTTTAAATAAAAATGCAAATAAGCTGCTTTGTAACCACATTAATTACCCACCTAGCCTCTTATTACCGTGTTTGTATTGTTTGCAAACACTATTTACAGTCGTGTGGAAATTACCATTCCTGGGCTGGAGGAGCTGCTGGCGGTGGGCTGTGCTTTGGACCCAATTAGAGTGAAGCGTGTGTGCAGCGGGGCTCGGGGGAGCAGGAATAGCCTTGCGCTGTCAGAGCACGGCATTAACTGGGCTGCACAGCACTGCCTGTAATTACAGCACTGCTCCTCTTCTGCCTCTGCAATGAGCTGCATTTTCTGCATGTAAAACGGCACAGGCAGCCTTGTGTCTTGCTAATGATTTAATGTGCGCTCTGAGCATTTCTTTATTTTTTTTTGTGGGAGTCCTGGTAAAATTTAGTGGGTCTTTTTTGTCACCAGATTCGCACTTTGCTTTAATTTTATTAAAAAAGTAAACAAAAGACTCGTGCTTTTATGTTCAGGCTCCTACACATTTCCATGTAATAGTCTTTTCATATAAATCCATCAGATTTATTAGTTTATTTCATCATTAGGAGAGAACAGGATGGACTATCTATTGGTATTGCAAGCAGTGTTGTGGGCAATAATTGTAGCTCTTCCAACAAATTAAAGAAAAATATGAAAATGAAATGCTTCATAGCAAAACACAGTCTTGCTTGTTAAATGCAGTGCACACTTGTTGCTAACCTGGTGTGTGCTGTGTTTTTGTCTTGGTTTTCTCTGTCACGATTCTAAAATGGGCCTTTACCCTAAAAACTGCCCAGAAATTAAAACAAAACCAAAGAGGTGACTCACAGGTCATGTTTTTAGATTTATAAATGTTTCCAGATCCCAAAAATTTTGATTTGATTGGTCATAGAGCCTGCAATGTGAAGAATCAGTTCTTGAAGATTTGTTTTCTTAAGCTTGTAACCAGTCTATCAATATGGTAAATGCTTCTTTTGAGGTACAGAAATATATTTTGGTTGAGCTCAGTGCAGAGAGGAAAAAGAGAGATTATACTTGTGCATCTGCAGTGCTGTGACAGTGTGATAATGTTTAAAGGATTCTTGATGATAAACCCAAAAATCTTAAGGTCCTACTCTAACACTAAATATAGTAGAGCAGGAAAATAGTAACTCCAGGCTGGTGTAGTACAACTGCAGAATTGTTATGCATTAAAAGGAAGGAAAAAAAGAATAAAAAGTGATTGCAGGATCCCTTGCCATTTTAACAGTGACAAGGGACTAATGTGAGGGCATCAAAAGAAGCACTGACTTGTTTTGTGATCCACAATACCTTATAAAACTGAAGATAATTATCAGGCTTATATGACTACAGAGCAGCATAAGTGACATAAAACAAGCATTGCTGGAGTTCAGCAGGAATGCAGGGGATGTCTTGAAAACAGACTTGCTGAGTAGAGTGCTTAAAAAGTAGTAATAATTTATGTGCTTGTCAATTATTATTATTCTTCAGAAACCTTTTATTACTATAAAGCCAAAGCATCATACTTTTTTTAATCTACTGTACTTTCTAATTTCTCCTCATGCTTTAATTCCCTTTTATCTTAATAATCGCCTTTGGAGGAGGTGTGCTAAACTTGTTCTTTCCCGTATTTCAGTCTGGGGTCACTGAAACAGAATATTAACTTCAATAAGAAACTTTGCTTATCAAATAAAAGCATGGGATTAATGCAGCAAAATGAGTATTTGGGGTAGTTTTTATTACGTTGTGTTTACAGGAACCAGGCAAAATAGTCTTTGAACCAACTTTGCAGTCAGTGCGTGGAACTGGAGGGACTTCAGGCTCTGAGACATCAGAGAAAACCTTGAGAGTTGGTGCGAAAGAAAGTACGAGAGCCAGTTCAGGGAAAATTTCAGTCTGCACTTGTATTCTGCTTTGAGTGCTGAGAGTTCTCAGGAATTGTTTCTGTGCTGTGTAGAAGAAGGACCTGCCCACTGCCTGCAGCTGCCAAACAGAACATCAGGAGACCTGAAGTGGTGGTGACCCTCTCTGTGCCATTTATGCCTTGTGTGGTCAGGGAGCTTTAATATTTTCCTCAGTTATAGCAGCTTATAAATTTTAGGAACTGCTCATTAATATAGTCATGTTTAACATGTTATGGCTACAAACAAAGACATGAATGTGTGTACTCATTTCTAATTAATTTGTGTAATTATGTTTTATAATCTAGGTGTTTGCAAAGCAGAACATAGTACACCCCATTTACTGTCTGCTGCAGCTAATAAAAAATAATAGAATGAAATAAATCTTGAAACTAACTTTAATTGTAAGTATAGATTAGTTGTACATTGTATCTTTGTTATGTTTATTTTTAATTCTGCAGTGTTGCAGGTTTGTAGAGCATCCCAATTAGTGTAGTTATTTGCAGTAATGATGAGTTAATTGCTGTAAATGCTGAATGTGATTTCAGTGACAATTTAAATACAGTACTGAGATACGTTTTAAAAATGTAGGACTAGAAATAAAAGGAAAAATGAAATGGTGGCAATAATGAGACTGGTTAGTTTTATAAAGATTTTTTTCAGCATTCAAAGTGATAATCTAGATAAGATGATTAAAAATGCACAAAGAAGAAAGAAATATAATATTTAAGAATAAAATCTCACCATCTCAGCTAATACCGTTATAAATACGGACACAAACAAGGTAAACCTGTGTATTTCACTATGCACTTAAGTATTAATTAAGAACATTTGACCGAGCCCATCTGAAATTGATTTCTGTTTTTGCAATGCTGTTTATGATTTCCTGCCAAGCCTTTCTGGCTTCTCAGCTCATCTGGTGCAGGTTGGGAGCCCTCCATGTCCGTAGTGCTTCTGTGCTATCCAAGGCACTGAGTGTTGTCAGGTTTGTTTCTGAATGTGTTTAAAGAGTAGAAAGTGCCTCTAGCCTAAGAGAGGAGTGTTTTCCCTTCTGATGAACAGGAGTAAATCCTCCCACTTGGAAGGCTGACGAGTATACCTGTGAGGAATGAGCTGCTCCACAGTGTTTCCTTGAGCATGCACGCTGTAAGAGATATTAATAGCTTCCTTCAGCAGTGTCCCACTTAGAGGAACTTTGAAATGAAATATTTCATTCTGTCCTGGTTAAATTAACCTTACATTTTCCTCTGAAATGGCATGGCTACCTAGAGAAAATTTGAAGTGTACTATATGCATTCACACTACGGGGGGGGGAGAATGGTATCCATGGTAGTATTTATGCATTAAATTTTTATTTTCCAGTTCAGAATTGGTTGTCTCTCAGTTGAGTGCAGATTTGGTATCAGAAACTGGTGCCTGTTTCTCTGTTTGATCAACTTCTTAAATAATCAGAGAAGCATTAAAACTCCTTAAGATGGTTGTGACATAAGTGATAAGTTGGATTTTTACATGCAAAAGACTTTATAAAGCATCAGCAAAAATCTGTTCCTGAATGTTCTAAGAATGGTGCAGTGAGGGAAAAGCTCTTCCACTCCTTTGGGGGAGTTTTTGGAGACTTCCCCCACCCCAGGAATTCACTGAGGGAATAAAGCTGAGAACAACAATGCACAAACCTGAAAGTCACAGACATTCAGGTTCATCTGTTTGGTCCTGTTATGACACAAATCATTACGAGTTTGATAGATTTCTTTATAAAGACTTGCTTCAATATTTAAAGTACATCTATTCTAACATTCCTCATTTCAAGCTCGGCTGTGGATCAAGATGAAAGAAAAATTAAATTGTATATTGAAGAGCTGTTAATTGAACTGCACTGCATTTAGCAAGGGAGCATCAGCTTCAGGCAGTCAATACTACAGAGAATTTTTAATGTACTGTATCACTAGATTGTCAGTTTGTATTGGAGAATGCAAACAGACTGCTTCGACTGATGATAAAGCCCTGGAAACTTCTAAGTTGTTGAGGGGAGAAAATGTTATTTTGCTTTTTATATATTGTGACAAAGTTGTTGATGGAAGCAAGAACAACATTTTTTTTTTGGTGAATATTCTTTGAATATCAAATTCTGATTGCTGGGTGTTCATTCTTTTAGTGGGTAAAGACTGGACACTGATTTTTCTTTATGAGAGAAAACCAAGTTCCTCAGAACTCTTGGGCTCGCACAAATGGTACTTTACAATTTGAGCAGCTCTGAAAGTCTCATTTAAAAATATTAGTTCTCTCCAGATATAATTCTAAAAAATAGCATATCAAAAAGCTTTAGAAATGCTTTAGAAAAATGTTATCTCTTTTTCCTAAGGCAGTGTTAATTTCTTTTGTAGTTAATCTTTTGTGTTGGAATTTAGTACATTTATAGTTAAAGATTCTTTTTAACAGCTAAATTATTGAAGCACGTCTTCTGGGGTAACATGGTCTGTTTGGTGTTAAGTATGAAATACTTTTTATTTCATTTTCTTCACTGATAAAAAGGAAATAACTGGAGGCATTTGTAGAACCAGAGCAGATTTAGGACTGTGGTGTTAGATTAAAGATGTTCTATTCTAAGACATAGCTGGTTTCAGTTGTCATACTTTGGGATAAAATTCCTTCTTTTGGTGTTCCTTACGGGGTTTAAAGTTCACCTTCAGAAAAAGCAAAGCAAGTCTGAAACTTGTTAATAATTTTAGATGTCAGTCTGTGGTGTTTTCCATAAATGTGGTAGGTCTCAAGGAAGTGGTGAACCTTAAAATTTCCAAACATTGTCTTCTTTTGAAGCAGAAAGGTCTTTCATAGAGGTTGGGTTTAATTTGGTTCACCTTGGTGCCTGTGGCGTCTGAGGAGACTGGGAGTGGCTTTTTTTCCAGCACTCAAATATTATGCAGTAGAAGAGAGTTTCCATTTGTATAAAGGAAGAGAACATTAGTATGAGAACATTGATGGCTTCAAAAGACCTCATTTCCCCGTGATAGTGAAATCTCACCGAGCTGGTGAAAGTCTTGTGACTCCAAAACCAAGATAAAAGAGCAAAATCCACTCTTTGTAAGTACCTGACTTAGCTTCATTTATCTGGGGTTCTACAGACAAACTTTGTGTAGAGCTGGCAGCTTTTTGGGGAGGTCAGAGGTATTTAATTCTACAGATTTAATTCTGTAGCTGCTCTCCGTGGTAGGCTGATGTTGCTGAAGTCAGAATGCTGTTAACTTGCTGTTGCGTTTTCCAAATTTTTCCAGTGGTTTCCCCTTAGTTAAGTCTTGGAGTATTTCTCACCACGTGAAAAATTGCAAGAAAGGAGATACTGCATGTTCTGAACACCCTGGTGTTTTGCCTTAGATATCAAAAAGTTAGGGACTAGATCAAAGGTGTACGTTTGATTTGAAGAGTGTCCTGTAAATATTTGAACTTAGACTAGTGTGCTACTAACTGTATTTTTAGAAAGATTACAATTACTGCAATATATACTTTACTGTATAAAACCCCTCCTAATTCATATTAGAAGATATAATTTTGATAGCTAAAATGCTTGTATGCAACTCAAGTTAAAATCATTGTGTTGTATAAATATTACTTTGAATATTTGCTTGAAACAGAAATGTGGAGCAACATATTCAGTGACTTTGCTACACTTGTCTGAGACAGTGTTTGACAATGTGAATAAATATGGTAATGTTCAGGAACCCTTTACACGACAGCTTGACAATCAGAGTAATTAAGATAATTCTCCAAAGCTCTGGTAAATGCCTTATATTACAAGTCAGCTTGAAATCGTGCAGAAATACACTAAAATTCTTCAATTTTATTTCTGTGTAGGTAAATCCTGTATAATCTGTGTAAGTTGTCTGATGAGAGCCTGATTCTGAGAGCCACTGTAGCAGATTTAGTGTAAGATACATCGATAAATCCATTAATGTAGTTGGAAATTTACAAAAAAAATGCGGCTGAGATGGCCAGGAACATGAGGTCTCCACAATGGGCTTTTTTGAATTGTTGGAATAATAGAAACTTTGTTTCTGTGGAGCAAGGTTAAGTTGGGTGGCTTCCCTGTGACTCTAAGGTAGTTAAAGTTTAAATGTTAATAAGCTTCAAGAAGATGTGCATGCATGTTTCTTCTTTTTTTTTTTTTTTATTAGACTACCAGTTAATTTGTGCAAACTCCTCATCTCCAGGCAATCTGATTAAAAAAATGGTATGTTTCCTGTTTCTTTATGCGCTGTGTAGCTGCATGAGGCAATATCTTTAAAATGTAAAAAAGCCTACAAAATGCACAGTCTGATAACAACAACAAATCTAATCTAAAGTGACAACTGGGAGACTTTCCCAGACGTTTTTCTCTTTAATGTAACATGACTTTAAATTGATGCAGCCCCACAGTGATTGAAAAACTCTCAGAGCTTGTCTCCCATGATTACATTTCTGATCTGTACAACTTAATTTTTTAACTCGGTGAATCTCACTTTTGCGAATGAGCAGTTTGTTTTGAGAGGGCGAGTCTCATGAAGGCAGAAGCAATGGAACAGAATAAGTGTGAAAAGTCATATTCCTGACATGATCCTGGCCAGAAACTTGGGCTTCAGCTGCTGGGTAAGGCACTGTATTGGGCACTGGTTTATACTCACACAGTGAATTTAGTGTTACATTGACAGAATTACGAGTAGCCAAACTTTGGGTAATTTTCCCGCTCTCAAAATACCTTTGTTACAGCATTGAAATCTGCTTAAGGTTTTGAAACATTATTTATTTATTTAATTTATTTATTTATAGTTTTTGTGTTGTATTGCAATGGGATATCTGTTATGCACTACCTTAAGCAAACAGACAAACATAAAACCCTGTTAGGGTTCTTGAGTCACTTCAGATTTAATAATGAACTGAAATGATATTTTTTATAGAGAGAAGATATGAAGGATAAAATAACAATATTTTAAATCATTATTCCAATATAAGTTGTATTGACTTCCTGGTTTCTTGTTATAATTTAGGTAATTGTCTGTAAGACTTTAACAGATCTACTTACTAAATGTGAAAGAAGCATCTCTTCTTTGCTGAAGGACACTTTCTCAAATTTTCCTGTCCCTACTCCAGCCTCGCTCTGGGCCAGTGGGACAGTGCAGCCAAGGCAAATACAGGGGCTGTGTGTCCCCAGCTGGGAATGAGGCACCTGCCCTTGGGAATGTGGGCAAGGAATGGTGTCTGGAGCTGAAAGGAGTGGAGGAAGTGGAGCAGGCAGCACATGGGAAAAGGACACATTAGGTCAAAACACTTCCTTCATACTGGCCACAGTTTTTGTTTTGGCTATAGTTGGAAAACTAAGAATTGGTTTGTAACTTTCATAAAGTGTTGAAAATTGGTTTTGTTTTTATAATCCTCATTTTATCCCAGCTTTCTCTTGATGTATTTCTAGTACGGAAGTACATAAATTCTCATTTACCTTTTCATTTACCTTTAAAAATGTATAAAGACTGAAGAATGATATATGTATAGCAATACTTTATAATATGTATTACTGCTCCTGGGCCTGCTTTCTAGATCTGTGCGCAGGAAAAATGGTCAGGTGTAAGAAGGAATGTCTGTGGTCAGTTTTGTAGTACAAATTCTAAAAATCTGTTATTTATTTCTTTATTGCTTCTCTCAGAAGCAGCAAATGATGCCCATGGGTAGATGCAGTGGTTGGTTGATATCAGTTGGAAATAAAAAGAAATAAAAGGCTTTGAAATGTAGCAGCTGTGTTTTATATCAGTGATGCATCAAACTGTGTTGTACTTATGAGATTGTGCATGACTTATGCCAGGCTGGAACAGCTGGGGTTTTAGAAGACTGTGGATTTAATCCATAAAACAGTGGACAATATGCAGGACAGGCAATAGGCACAACAAATAAACTTTCTGAAGGAGGAAGCAGTGAGGTGAATGTTGTCCTTAGGAGCATTCCAGCTGCCTTGATTAAAGGTCTGGGGGTGCTGGATGAAAAAATGTTCTATTAGAGCGTCAAATTTTTGGAATGTTGGAGTAGAATGTAAATCAGGTGAAAATTTAAAATATCAATTTGAGATAGCTAATATTATCTTTTCCTCAAGATTTAGTAACCAAGCATTTTATTTGATGTTTTTGTTGCTTGAACAAAAAACCCTACTACTTTGTGGTCTATGTCTTAGGGTATATCTATATATGATGATGATGTTTTTAATCTTGATTTCCAGTCCTTCCTTTAGTTTAGTTTGCAAATGAGAGCGGGTTGTTTCTGCTTTAAGAGGATGAGTTTCACTGATGGGAAACCAATGAGACTGTAATATTTTGAAAAGTAATATTCCTGATAGCAATCCTGGTCAGCAACCAGGATCCATCCAGGAACCATAACCTACTTGTAAGAGTATTATTTCATAGTACATCTAAACTTACTTAATAGATCCATCAGGACAGTGGTTATCCTGCCAAAATGGTCAAGTCATTGGCCAAAATAAACATGGATCTAGAGACTTCCTGACAGGCATCCACAAATGCCTGGAAATTATAGCCATGCAACCATATCAGAATGCACATCTGTATTATAAACTAGTCAAACTACTTCATCTGTTCACTTGTATAAATCTGGTATCTGTAAGTCTTAAGAAATTTGTTACCAAAAAAGTCCAGTTCTGTTTGTAAGAAAATAGTGAAAACTTTTCCATCTGCAGAATGATTTTTCAGGACCACTTTTTTTTTCTTATTTCCATTGTATTTAATTTGTTTGAGAAATCCACTATTTATTTTTTTTTTTCTCTGTGACTTCTGCTTTATTTAAGCATTAGGTGTTCTTTCCATGGTGCCACTTTGTGAAAGGTCCACTCTGGTATGGGAAGAGCTGGGGAATCAACATTGCAGTTAAAGTACTTAAGCTTTGTCTTTAGTGCCTGATTCAAATCATGTCAGGTTCAGTTCTTCAATCACTGGATTGGACTCATGGAGTCCTATATGGAGTTGGAATGGATTTATTTTCTTCCTGTGCCAAACAACATTGGAATTACTTGCAATTTTTCTTAAATTCTCTTTCTATGCCAACTCCTAGAGGAGGGATATGGTCAGGGAATATGAATAATTGTGATTGCTACCTTTGTGCCTATCCCTAAGTCGCCCACAGTTAAAAAGAACCCACTTAGCAGAGCTGGTTTTGGTGGTGAGTTGATGCAGATTCTTGCACACAGACTTTCTCCGTCCTGTCTCTCATCCTGTATCAGCAGCCTGTGGGGTTTGCATTTTGGGACCTCACCCAACCATCTTTACCAAGGTGACTGTGGGTTTATCTGGATTCACCCTCCAGGATATTTTTAATTAGATATAAAGGAATGAATATATTACTTTAAATTATTTTGATGAAAGTATTCCTGCATTGTCATTAGCAATGAGTTAAATGAGCTAAAACTTCCCTCTAGTTCCCTATCTTTTGATGAGGAAACAAAGCAGTTCTTTGCGTGATTAAGATTTGTGGTATCATGCCTGAAATGAGAGGCCATATTATATGCTTTATAATTTGTGTAGGTTTTCTTAACTCCTACATGACCACACTTCTTTTTGTGCCTGTTTTTACAGCTGGTTTTGTTATGTTTTCCTTTGATTCAAGACCCTGAGATTGTAAGTTTATTTCTCTGTTTTTATTTTTCCTTTACTGCTAAGGAGGTTGTTTGATTCCTTAGGCACCTCAAAGGGAGTTGACACTGACGATTCCTGAGGCTCTTTAGAAACTTCAGGTCTGGTTGGTTTTAGACCCATTAGACTCAACATGAATTTTTGATAGTTAGTGATGATTAAAACTTAGCACGGTGTGTGAAGACATGTGGAAAACCTCAGCACAACAAGATTACCCCTTCAGTCATTTGAAGTGTGCCAGGAGTTCAGAAAGCTGATTTCCAGTAGCAGTTTTACAATATTTTATTGATGTTACCATGTAGCAGCAGTTTGAACATATACAGAGAGCGGTTAGAGAAGCAATACAGGTTATTTGCTCTTGGAGAAAGATTATTATTCCAGTGAAAAAAGAAAGGGATTTAATTTTGTTGTTGATAGAGCTCTTGGCCGAATCTCAGGCTATATACTATTCTGTCACAGCATGGTTTGAGTTGTTGACCTCTTTAGTATTTCTAATTGTTTCTGCTATAATACCTCCTCACAGAGTTTAGGCAAAAGAGCTCTCCATGCCAAGTGTCAGCTGCCAAATAAAATTATCAGATGGTTTTTAATATCTTGGGACATTTTATAAGCAAGGTGTAATTATTTCCCTTACGGATTTTGATTTGTCTCCATTCTAACCTCAACCTTGCAACCATGAAAAATCATTAAATATTGCGAGATTCAGAGTTTTCTCAGAAAAGTTGCAGATATATTATTACATCTATAATTTTTGTGAATAGAAATTGATTCCTATAACTTGGAGCACTGGACTCGTGTATAATTTTGAATGGCTGTTTTGGAACACGAGCAGAATAACTGAGGTGGAATATTTGGGATCAGTGGGTTGTTGACACGGGATATTTTCCTGTTGGCTTTAATTCAATCTTGAGCACAATAAACGGCAGCATAATTGGCTTGAACTGTGGGTCTGAGGATGGCAGGTTATTTAAAATATTGGGTAAGGCAAACTGGAACACTAATACCTTAAGAGCAGCAAAGGTGCATATTCTGCTAAATAAACTTCAGTAATTACTTTAGGGGGTTTTCCTCTGCAACATTGTAATTTTTCTAGTTTATATTCTTCACAGACTGCTGACCACAGTGACAGTTTTGCTGTTCTTGTATAAAATAACTCACACATGTGTGCACCTGGTCTTCATTACTGTTACATTGCATATATGGTAATGGCAGAATGGGAAATTTTCTTTTCTGATTTCTGCTGATGACGCCTTGTTTCAGGCACAGCACTTTACAAATACGTTGTTCATTAACTGTCAGTATCCATTAAGCAGCACTAACAGGCAAAAGGACTTTACAAAACACTCTCATCATTTTCATAACGAGAAAGTATTTACTATAAAAGACTAAAAAGCCCCAACACCCCTGCTTTAACTTTTTTGAATTGTCAAGAATGTAAATGTTCAAGTTTTACCTTATTAAGGCAAATATATTTGCAATAACAAGACATAAATATGCAAAAATCCCTTTGAGAAATGTTATCCCCCTATATAAGGTACTGACTGAATAGAAACACTGAAAACCCGAAATCTAAAAAGTTAATCTTGAACGTATAATTACAGGTGCGGTGATTGAAATCTATTTTTGGCTGAGCTCAGTTGCATCTTTTACTATGCTATGGCTAATTGGACCCACTGCATTTTAGAAAATCTTTATTCTCACCGGTTCTGGGTTTCAAGCAGACATTTTTGCCAGAAATGTGTGACTGTGAGAAATTACTTCCAAACTACCAAGCCACACAAGTCAAACAGAAGTGGCAGTGAGGAGTTGGCTTTAGGCTGGCTGGCTAAAGGCAGGGAAATGTGGGGATCTCTTGTTTATTATGGGATGGCCATAATGCTTGGATCCATAGGGGATCTCTGCCGAGCACCTTTTCTCCCAGAGATGGGACCTGAGTGCAGCACCAGGAGCTGTCAGGGCTTGGGCTGCAGCTTTTAACCGGGGCTGGGTTTGCTCTCTGTTCCTTTCTGTTGTGCTCAAGAATTTCTGTGTCACCACGAGATGTCACTCTTTTGTTAGAAAAAAGTCTATCCAATGGCATGAATATCTGGAAAATAAATTATATAGCCCTAAAAGGTGAAAATGCAGAAATTTAAGGAAGAATATTCTTTGATGTCTTCAGTTGGATTATGTTCTCTTTAAGTAGGCACAATGTACAGGCATTACCATCACCATTTCCAGGTTTGTTTGTGTTCTAGCTTTTCAAGCTGGAGGAACTGTAACAGGATTTAATTCGTTTAAAAGTCAGCAAATATTTGGGCTTGCAACATGGCAGCTGAGATGGATCAGTCGTTGTTGTAGTCTTACTTACAAAATTAGAAGATGCTTAAATATCTGTGTCTCCCTGTGGAGAGGGGAGTGTGGAGTCCCCAGTGTCTGTCGGCCACGCTCCCCACTGACGTGGAGCGATAGTGACATCCTGTGGGAAAGCTTTAAAAGGGAGACAAACAGAAGTTTGCTCCTGGAGCCGTCCTGGACCCTGCTTGGATTTGTCCCTGTTATCTTTTTGTATTTTGAAGCCAGCATCCCAAAAGTAAATTAATATCCATTGTCGGCTGTGATTAGAACATCACAGCTTTCTGTGCTTTAATTGACACTGTTTTGGGGTATTGAATTATTGATTTGCATTGCAGGAGTGCTCATGTTTTGCTTTGATCAGAACCCAAAAAATTTAGAGCTTTTTAATACACTTTCATGGTTATATGGTTTCCTAATGTGCTAGGACATGTTACACACATTTTCTTAGAGGCATTTTCCTCTAAGAGTAAAGATAACACGTAAGTTTTAGTGTATCTTTAAATGGAATCAAAGTACTCAAGTTAAATTAATTTTAAAATTGTTGTTTAAATTAAAAGCTGTGAGAAAAATTTTTCTAATTTTTTGGCCAAAAAATTGTATATTACATTTAATAGAAATGTGAGCTCTGAACATTAAAACCTGGTTCTGATAACAGAAGTAGTAGCAGAGATCCCAGTATTTGTAGCTAGATATAAAATGATGTACTTGTACAACAAGATTGCAACAGAAATTAAGTGAATTGGAACAATGTAATTGCAATGATGTGATTTAGGCTCCAGAGTAATCCAGGTACCTCTAATTTCATTCCTTTATCTTTATTAGCCTTTTTTAAAAAGCATGGATTTAAAAACTCTCTGATAATTTTAAAAAGAGAAGTATTTACACCTTGTATTGTAATTCACTGTGTGTCTTGCAAGAGGAAATATAAAACTAATATTTCTGTACATTTTTTCCTGGTTTTAAAAATAGAGATGGATAAAATTGCAGCACTATCCCCATGTGAAAGGATTATTTGCACATCTGTCTAAGGTTAGTACCTCCTGTGTGGTTATCAGCATCCTTCATTGTGCCTGCTGAAAAAGGGCCAGATGATGAGTGGCGCCTTGCAAGATTAACTTTGTATTGGTAGTCATTAAACAGTGGGAATTTCTACAAACTGGCAGTTTGGGATACTGAAAAAAAGAGAAAAAAAATTGAGGAAGGAGTATTATAATGGTTGCACATACAGCATCTAGAATAGACTGGGGCTACTGGCAACAAGTGTGGTGGAACAGTTGGTGAGCAGATGTACAATAAATAACTGTCGGGAGGTAAACTGACACCTCTGATATCCAAAATTGTACTAATCCAGGATTAACAAAGCAGTTGAAGCAGAGGTATCACTGCGTTTTACAGCAAGTTCAGTCACTACTGAGGGAAAGCACCCTTTGTGTTTCAGCTGAGGGATGTGTGAAGCCCAGGAGTGGCTGAATCCTTCCTAACACTGCAGTGACACCAACAAAGCTAATTTAAACCAAATCTGCTAAATGTGGCTTTAGCCATTTTTCTGGGGCGGCTTAAACATGTCATTAACTTCAAAGAGGTGAGGGGAGGATTCTTTGCACATGCATGTGAAGGACTATAAAAGTGATTGGCAAGCTGAAATTAAATTTTGAATATTTTTGTGTAATCACCGTTAATTTGGTTTTGCAAACCCGTTCCTGGCAGATATCTGTGGAAAGCAGATGGCTAAGTTGTGTTGACTGGAAGCAGATTTTCAGATGCTTTTTACAGAAGCTCTCTATAATTGATTTGCTGGCAGATCAAGAGTTACTCATGAGATGTGTTTTGTTTTGCTCCTCTGTTTAAAAGTATACTGTGTTATGCAGCTGCAGTTAAATTTTTGAATCAGCAAATAATATCACTTGTGGTGAGGATGTTTTTGGGAGCATAGAAATATTCGAGAAAGATTTGAAGATTGAGAATGAGTAGCAGTAATGAGTCAAATCCAAAAGCTTCTGCTCAGTTTTATGAAACATTTTATTTTTAATTTTTTGTTCCAGCTGATAGAATTTCATTCTCTGAAGACTTCAACTATTTAACTGAATAAATGTGATCATTTTCATTATGCAACTCTGATCTTGTGCCTTTTGTTGTTGTTCTGGATTATTTTATCAGAGTGCTCTTTCTTTCATGTATAAATAACCCAATTCAAACTAACCTTATCATTCAGAGTTGTATTTGATCACTTGTGCAGAAGGAAATGGCAAAGCTGAAACTTTCTGTGCTTTGTGACTGCTGAAATTTACATGGATTCAGGAGGAATTGGTCAGATGTAAATGTAATAGAAAAAATTGTTAGACAACATGTACTGTCTGACTCTGGATGTCCTAAGCTTAAACCTTGTTTGAGAGTAGGAGAGTATCCCAAGGCAGTGACATATTTTTGTATTCTTCCTTAGGCATTAGGGAGTGAGAACTCTGCCTCTGTGAATATATGGGCATAGTCTTTAATTATATATGATATATTTATTTTTGCCTCGGGAACTCAGTCACAGCTTGTGCAGGCAGGATTTAAAAATTCGAAGGACATCATGGCAGTGTGTGTTGTGGTAGGAAAGATGTGACAGTAGCAGGATGGGTGACTGTGAGGTCTGCTGAGGGCTTGTCTTACTCACTCTCGAACATTTAAATTGGTCTTTATTGCGGCCAAGTTTCTTCTTCCCCTATGGCGTGAATCTGCAAATACAATATTAAAAGAATTGGTTTTCTTTTGGAGGATCAGAGAATATTTTGAATTTGTTTCGGATCCAAAGCTTTAATTTCATTTAAATTTTAATCACGTTCAAAAGAAGAACCTTAGAAGAAAATGTTTGTTTAAAGCAAATTTAATTTTTGTTTTCTTTTGTGGTTCTTTCCTCCTTGGATAATTGTGGGATTATGTGTGCCAGGAAATATTCTTCTTGTCTTGTCGGAAACCTGTCAAAACTTCATAATAATATACTGAGTACTTGAAATAATGTTAGTGTTTAGCAGAAAATGGCTCTGTCTATCTGTAGAGTGCAGCAATGGCTGTGCACAGCTACTGCAAATACAGGGGCTGTGGGGAAGAAAGTAATTTTAAGAAAGAAAACATACAAAGCCAAAAAAGCTTCTCATCCAGTGAATGCTAATGAGCTGGCTGCTTTTTGTGGTGAAAGGCATTAGTGTCTACTGGAGTTAGAATGGGGGCCCAAGAATTGCTCTGACTTCAGTGATGAAAATCTCGTAGCTCCTTGTGGCTGCATAGATGGGAGGTGGGTGGGACTCAGTTCTTTTGCCATCTCCTGGTCGAGTTTCAAAGGTAGTCAGACTTTCAGAATATTTAGCTTGAACCTGTAAAGTACGTTTTGCTTTATTGTAGTTGGCATTATTCATTTAGAGGTTTACTTCAGTTTTATTGGTTTATTTGTTATAAAGATGATTCTAGATTTCAAACTTCATAAAATATGATTTTGTATACTGGTCCCAGCAGCCATTTAAATTAAAAGCTGACGAGGTCTTGGAGGTCTAAGTTAAACATTTTTGCATTATTTTTAACTTAATTGGAAGTTGATATACTGTGTTTTTGACCTGGTTGCTGCAGAATGCTGCATTCTTTGGCAAATATTAACCACTGTGTGTGGTCTAAATAGATATTCAGCTAACATGGACCAAGCCTTGCTCTGGTTAAAGATATCTCTTTCCACACATTTCCTAAGCTATAATGAACATTTTTATTAATGTCTTCTCAAAACACCACAAAGCTCCAGTAAAAATAGAGCACAAATCCATTTGTACACATAGCATTTAGCATGAAACCTTCATTTTAATTCTGTTCTTTATTGTAGTGAACATTGTATTGTTCATTTTCAAAGCAAAAGATTCAAAACTTTTAAACTTTTAAAGTAATTTAGTTCATCATGTTAGAGGTACTGTTTATGGAAATCTTTATTTTTCTTGAGGATCAGTAAAATCATGCAGTCTTTGCAAATACATTACCTTTATGATGTAAAATTTCTCTGTAAAACATGCTGCCTTTTTTGTTTTCAAAAAATCACATTTTAATCTCTAAAGTCATTGGCTGGATCAGAAATTGCAGAACATGCTGAGCACCAAGGTTAATGGTTTTAATGTAGATAATTCTTTCAGTGAATACCTTTGCAAAGGTTTGACTCAGGGGAGAATATTTTATTGATACTACGCATATGAACTAGGGGAATATGGGTAGTTGCAATATTAGTAAGAATTCTACATGGTACTATTTATGACTTTTTAGAGAGGATGGGTTTTGGTTTTAAATGTACAAAGGCCCTTGATGTTGCTTATATTTTCTACGGGACTGCAGACAAATTGTTATTTAGTGTCTTGTGTGTCATCATCTCCAAGAAAATGGGTTTCAGAAACCTTAATTTCATAATTTGTTTCAAAGTTGTAGCTATAGATCAAGTCTAAAATACATAATGCTCATTCACAATGTACTTAAAATTTTTTTTATTATCTCCCAATGCCTTTTTTTTTCTTTTTGTGGTAGAGGGATCTCGCCCCCCCGCCCTCTTTTAATTCAGCATTTCTTTTTCCTGAACAATAAAGGCAAACTATAGATAACAGCAAAACATAAGATACCTCACAATATATGTTTCATTGCAGATTAAAATCTGGCCTTCAAGGCAGAATGACTTTGCCCTTGTGCTACAGGAATTTCCCCCACTCCTTGGAGACAGAATTCACTCCACTGATGGCTGCTGGGTTTGACTCCTGTCTCCATCAGATCCATCTCACTGTGGTGTTTCTGGTGTCTGACAGTCTCACACAGCTCCTCTTTATCTCCTGTTTGCTTGTGTTAATCTGACAAATACTTCTTATTTTTCCTTTCCCTCTTCCTCCCTGTCTGGCCCACTGACTGCTGCTGGAGTGTGAACCCGAAGTAGGCAATGATAAATGAGAAGAGGAACAAGGAGATTTTCATGGTAAAATACCTTGAGGCTCAGACAGTGGAATCCACAGTAGAATTGGAGTCATTGGAAGGACTGAGGAAGAAATCCTTCCTGTGAGAGTGGTGAGGCCCTGGCACAGGCTGGAGAAGCTGTGGCTGTCCCTGGATCCCTGGAAGTGTCCAAGGCCGGGTTGAACAGGGCTTGGAGCAATCTGGGATAGTGGAAGGTGTCCCTGCCCATGGCAGCGGGTGGAATGAGATGAGCTTTAAGGTCCCTTCCAACACAAAGTGTCCTGTGTTTCTGTGATTGTTTACTTGGTAGCTTTGCAAATCAGGAATGGAAATACTTTCAGTTTTTCCATGTATAAAGAAAAGTTGTATGTGCTATTTGAAGATATATTTTTCTTTCTCTTGATTCTCTGTCCTTTCCTTAAGAGCAGAAGAAAGTTTGACTCTGCCCATCCCTTTCTCTCATTATCAGACTGGGTTTGGTTTCTGTTGTTTAACTTATTTCCAGAATTATAATAGGATTTAAGGTTTTTAGCCTAACCTCAAATCTGTACAGGGAGGAGTGACTTCTCTGGTGCTTGCTGTCACAGAGTGTAGTGCAGGTGTCCTAGGGGAAAGGGCACCTGTCAAGATTAGCAATTTTCACTTTGCATCTTCTTTTGTTTATGTGGACAAGACAATGGTTGCAATTTAATTTTATTTTCTTATCAGACAATTCTGTTTGACTGCTTACAAACATTTTTTCCTACTCCTTCCACTGAAGGAAGCTACTCCTTCAGCTGCATCAAATGTTATCTTCCCCTACTGAAATCTGAAGTTGAGATGTTGCATTAATCATTCTTTTAGCAGACTGTTATGTAATGTCCTTGTCTGAAAATGGATGTGCAGGGTTTGGGAGACTTTCCTTTAGTAATATATAAATATGTCAAATTAAACCTATCTGTTGCATTTTCTTAGAATGGGAATATTTCTTGTAGCAGTACTAGAGAAAAAATCCAAACTCAGAAAATATGAGACAGTACTTTATGGAATGGCTCTTCTGTGATGCTGAAATCAGTGGGAGCTCGGCAGTGATTTTAGTGGAAGCGGAATTGGGATAAGAGTGAAACTTATGCACTGTTCTTTTAAATGTCCTTTTCTGTTTGTAATGGTAAAAAAAGAAAAGGAAGATGAAGACTCAAATCTGCATGAAAAATTTGACAGTTCATAGTGAAATGTTCCCTGTCTGCTCTGGCTCATTCAAAAATCACAGCAAACCAAAAATCACCTAAAGGGGGTGGCGTAGAGGTGATCTGGATATTTACGGAAAGAAGAAGAGCACAATCATAACTTCTGCACCAAATTTCAAGTGATGCTGGTTAGGGAGAGCAAAGATGTACCTGAAGGTGTAAGCTGTGTTAATCTGATTTCTATTCTTAAAGCATATACAGGGCTGCAACCTACACACGTTTGTCTGAGTGATTAATGGCTTGTATCCATACATTAGAACTGAGAGTATTAAGATTTATATCTTTTTGTTTTGAAAAGCAACAGCAAGCCCTTAGATGCATGCTAAATGTACTCCATCTGATGAGCATGTGACCTGCAGTGGACATTTACAGTAAATGACTGGAGCCATTTAGAGGGTTTTTTTTAAAGCTATTAAATATATTTTAAAATGTCATAAGATGTAATGAGTCATGGATGTAAAGCTGATATTTATATTTATCGGACACTGAGGACAGAAAAGATCTTACCTTTGTACCTCTTTCTTTGCTTTCTAAACTGATGAATGTACTGTGCTAGGAGAGGTCAGGATAGAAAAATACAGGTAGTGAGAGTCCAACATTTTTCATGGTATTTATTTAAATATTTTGTTCCTAGTACCATAACGATGGGTGTTAAATGTTCTAATTTTGAGAGATTTAGAATACCTAAATTAGGTGTGGAGGGGAGAAACCTGCTAATCGGAGACAGCATGAAGAGACAGTATGGAAGAAGTTTATGTAGCTTTTATTTTCCTTCTAAATAAGATACTAAGCATATTCCAGGACTTTAAGAAGTGTTCTGGCTCTCTGTCCTTCAGTGCCTTATCTCAGAGGGCATTTCCAAGGCCGTGCCTGCTGGTTTTGAGCTCAGTGGGAGCTGACCCTGAGTGCTGGGTTACCTTCATTGGGATGTTCTCTTTATTCATTGCACCCTTTTGAGAGCTTCTCTTTGTATTGAGATATTCCAGGATTTTTTCCCCATGTGTAGAAAACCATAAGCAATAGTGGGTGCAGCACTGCGTCTGAGTTACATCCCAGTGACTTCAGCTCTGTGAAATTGTGTTCAGGAGCAGCTGTACCCACGGCTGAACCCTGCAGTTTGTGTAAACATTAATAGGTTCAATGCACATCTGTTTGTCTTGTGTTTGAGGAGGAGACTGGTCAAACACAGGCTCTTAACAGGGATAGAAAACCTGTGATTTTGAACCATCAGGATTTTATTTCTGGGATAGATACAAACCTGTTCATAAAGAAAAATATTTGAAGAAGACATGGAAGATTTAATTTACTGGCTGTCTTACTCAGCCAGCCAAATAGTACTGTTTATTTCAATAGCACTCCTTCTCAGTAGAAATCCTAGATTACTTCAGCAAGCTCAAGGAATGGAATTTTTTATGCCTTTTTTTTCCCGGATTGTACAAGTTTGTGAGAAATCCTCAAACAAAGCATTTTTTAAAAGAAGTTTCTTTAAAGATTTGTTGAAATGTTTTTTCGTAGTCTATTCCTTTTTTTCCCCCAATGCTATTGATGGATTTAAGGTATCTGAACTGTCAGTGAATTAGCTGTATAAGAATGTTTTAATGATACAAGGGGGTATTGGATGACGGCAGACTTTTTTAGCATCTCTGAACAGTACAAATTGCCAACATCTTCACATTTCTGTAAGGAGAACCTGCTTAAGGCCCAGTGGGGTTAAGAATGTTGTTTACTCTACTCTTGACTCCTGCAGTATAACAATAAAAAAGTGATTAAAATTTAAGTAGTCATGAGAGATTTTTGCTATATCTAATTTCTTGAATGCTGGTGTGCATTAAAACTGGATCATTGCATAATACTGTTGTGGTAACTATTACTGTATTATCTTGTTTAGCAACCAACAGAAATAAGAACAGTAATTTTGTGATGAGTAGTCTTGTCTAAATGTGCTGAGTTCAGAAATTGTTTAGCATTAAGGTTGTGTTAATTGCTTCCTCTGTAGGTTTTATTAATAATAGAGATATGAATAGATCTCTATTTTGAAGTAGTTAACATATCACAAAACTCTTTTGCAAGACAAAATTTGGTACCGAGTTTCTCACATCAGGAAGCATTTTCTGCTTCTGTTTGGGAAGGTTAATGATTTCCACAGATTTCACAAGGAAAGCAGGAGAGATGCAGTCTTTTTTCAGTGTCTTTGCATTCATCACGAAGGAAAGATGCATCTCCAGCCGTGGGTGTGAAGGGTGACTCTTTCCTTCAAGGGCACATGGGGTTGCAGTTATCAGGGAAGCCATCAAGCTCTCTAGTGTAGGTGCTGTGCAATTTGTGGTGTTATGAGCATAGAATGTGCGTTCCTAAACCTCAGTACACAACAGCATCTATGCACAGACCGGATTGTGCGTGCACTGAGAAGTGGAACAGCAGAATTAAACATTCCTTTGTATCAGCTGTTGGCCTGTGTTGCTCCGTCTGCATGTCCATGCTCTGTTTGTCCACATTTTCTTTTGGACAAGTCAGAGGTTTTAGAGAATAAATAACCAAAGGTCTCCTGTGCAATTCTTCCTGTTAACTTCTGATTGTTGAAAGCCGTGCTTTAGTGTTTGGAACTGAACAGTGGAAGTGTGGTGGACAGCTTTGCTTACTTACACCTCTTTGCTTTATGGTCTTTGGAAGAGGTTCCCCTAACCATGTTTACTGCTTTGTAAAGTAAAGCTTTGATTTACTGTCGCAGTCACAGTCTGTTAAATAACTGTTTTCTTTATGTGGAAAAAGCACTTCATGTTCCCACTCTCCAGATCTCCCCAGCCCACAAAGTGTGAATTCCTTGTCTGTGTTTGAATCTGCTTTTTCACTGGTTTCTGATAGTTTATTATGTACTTTGCCATTATTAGGAAGATGATTTAGACTATAAACAGAGCACATGTAAGCAATGCTTCCTAAAATGATGTTTTACTTCCTTAGTTTTGTCTCATTACAATGTTCTTGCTATCATTACTCTGTTAATTATTTCTTATACATAAAAAGCTTTCTGAAGCAAGAGTCAAATATCTCTGTATGATGAACATTATCTCTTTTTTCTTGAAACTACTCAGTACCAAATATGATCTATTAAGAGCTGGACATCAGACTGAGGAAGGAGATTTTCTGAGTACCAGAATTGTTAAAACCACCAGGATGAGGATTTTTGAGATCCTGTTCCAAGAGAGACAAATACAAACCTTTTCTGACTCGCTTTGCCAGACACACCAAACCAGACTCTTTGAAACATCTGAAACTGCCTTACTGAGTTCACATCTCTGAATTTTGCAGCGCCTAAACCAACCTAGTCTCTTTTCATGGCACATGAAGTCAAACTGAAGAATTGTATTGAAATGATTTTGTTGCTAATGTAGGGTATTTCACATTCAGTGTTTTTATAAATCCATTTGCAGGTTTGTTTGAATAATGTGCCTGGATTAATGGGAACTGCAGTGGTTTAATTTCTGTGTTTGTCTTATTATGCCCATTATTAAAGTGTGTCCTTCGAGCTGCTTTAGTAGAAGATAGGTTGTCACAACTAGAATTTGTTCTCTTGTGCTGTAAGATGATTTTGCAGGAAAAAGTTTTGTTTGAAATTGTAGATGTTTCCTCTAAACAACAGCCGGACACATTGAGCATAAAATTCTGAAAGTCTGATGACATTCTGGCAGTTTTTGTTTTTTAATATAAACTCTCATAATACAAATGCACCTGCTTCAAATGGTTATACTGTATGTGTGTGAAATATCTACAACTCAAATGGATCTAATTACTCTTGATAAAATCTCAAGCAAAATTAAGATATGATTGTACTGTAAAATGGCCTAGAACAGCATTATTTGAAATATTCATTATCATAAGAGAAAAGAGAAAACCTTTAGAGCCCAGAACATTTCTCTGAGGACACAGGCAGTTATTTTATTCTGCATTAGTTTCACTGATGGCACATTGTTAAACACAACGAGTTACAAAAAATTATGAAGAAATTTGTATTTTAGCCACTGTTTTTCAGTTGTGCAACGTGGAGATGTTTAACATGAAGATGCCTCCATTCGCAGATAGAATGGCTTTATTTAAAATTGATTAGGAGCAATTCACAGCAGCCTGCCAAATTGCTAATGGAAGCCATTTGAATCAATTCTCTCGTATAATTTAAATGCCATTTCACTGCATATAGTTTAACCAGGAAAGAATCCCAGCTTGCAGCCAGGAAAATTAATTATTTATTTTTCTTTTCATAAATATTTTCTTGGTCCAAAAGAGAAAAAAAAAAAAAACTAAAATAAATGCTTATACGCTGAAAGTTTTCCAGGGTATGCACACTTCAAGTGGCTAATTTGAGAAATGCCGTGGTATTATTTTTACTTACGTATGTCAAAAAGCATTTTTATCTACATGTCAGGTGTTTTTCTTACCTGATAGCTTTTTGTGGAGTACGCATTTATGGCTAAATTACAAATTGGATTCTGCTGCTAACTGAGGGGCCTATTCAGCAAAAATTATATATAGGCTTTTCTCAGAAGGTCGTGGAATCCATCTTTGCTGAGGTGATGAAGCGGGGAACTCCTCTTGGCCCCAGCATCACTTGTGTCCTGCTCTGCCTGGGTGTCCCACGGGGAATTGTCTGATGGCAGAGAATTCATTGTGTGAGGTCTGGTGTTCGCTGCAGCACTCTCATCCATCACATAAAGATTGTCCTATCTAGGGGTTAATTTTATTGTTATTTGCCTCAAAATCAATTGATTTAAACTTGAGAACTAATGGTATATTGCCCTAGTTTAAAAATAAACATTCTGGGGTTTGACTGCCATTGGCTGAGATTTTGCACTGTCAGCAGTGCAGGAAGAATATCTTTTAATTTCATGCTTTGCCCACTCATCTATTGCACTGCCAATTGCAACCGCTGCAGTGCCAAGCAAGTGAAAATATAGATTGCATAAAAATATAGAGGAATGTTGATGCTGCAACAGCAGAGGAAGTGCATTACAGGGGCTGCTACTCTTCAGACGGAAATAGCAAATTGAAATCGTTCCTGGTCGTCCTTCACTGCTGTCCCTTGTGACTTAGAGAATCCAAGAACAAACAGTGGTGCTCTTAATTCCCCCCCTCCTGCTCCTCAAGTATAAAAAACCTATTTCAGTGTCTTTTGCTCACATATAGTGCTGCATTTTGTAAGAGTTAAAATACGTCTGAAAATTAATCAACCCTCGGTTGGCCTTTCCTCACGGGAGTTGATATGTAAAGTTGACCTCAAAGTGTAGTAATAATATATGTCAAAGATATTTAGCAGGCTCCTCTCTATTGGTGTGGTGGGCATACGACTGTGCTGATTATGGACCTGAAGGCTTTTCCCCTGCACAATGTGTGTATCAAGTCAAGAAAGGTCAACCTGCAATAAGGATATTTAGGAAAGGAATCTTCAGCTGCATTGGCCCAGTTGAAAATCTAATACCTATTTAAGCAGCAAGGTCTTATAAATAGTCTGACCAACATATTTGAGAGACTGTGAAATTTCATGAGTAAAAGGGGAGAGAAAAACTTTAATAAGAAAATTTATTGAAAATATGGGAGAATCCTTAGGTCTGAATGCAAACCAAAGGACTTAAATCTCAGATATAGTAAAACACGAGTAGCTAATGATGTGAAATGATTTGGCTGCAGGTTTGATTTTTGGTGGTTATCATGGTAAGGAAAGCTTTATGGTAATGGGACTGTGAGGGGCTTTTTTTTGTTTTGTTTTTTTTTTTGTTTTTTTTTTTGCTTTTAAAAAATTAGTTCTGCCCCCATTTCCCCCTGCCCCTCCCTCAAGATTGTTACTGCATTTATAACATTAAAGTTAAAAAAGGCAAGTGGTCATGGCAAAGATGGAACCCAAAAGGAGTCAGGCCATTTGTCTGGAATTAGGAAATGGGAATTTTGACCAGGGATTGAGCTCTTGTAGAGGGGACCTGCCCTTCCCTCAAACAAACCCAGCAGTCTAAGGAGCTTGTAGCATATTTCCCTTTCTTATTTGAGACCATGATAGTTTTGTAGGAAAAAACAGTTCCTTAACTGTATCCACTGGCGTTTTAAGACTAATAAATAATTCTTTACAGTCACTCAATCACTGCCAGCGCAGGCTTGAAAAGGTAATTTATTTTGCAGATAGACACCCCTGACAGCACTCTGGAGGCCATCCTTTCTGACATAACCACTTTCAAGAAGCCAGGAGTAAAACATCCTGCTTGACCAGGTTTTGATGTAGCGAAGCCACTCCTTGATAGAGAAATCTAATCTGTACTCTGTGGAGGGAGCAGGGCTCTGCCACTGTCCTTTTCCATTATGGTTTCCTGTCCTGTTAACCAAGGAAAGGGTCAGTAACACATTCTCCAAACTCATCATTTCACACATGTGCACCACCCAGCAAAGGAGAAGCCCTGTGTTTGTCCACTGTACCATGGGATGTGTTAACAGAAAATGGTCACTGAAGTAAACAAAGTTAAATGCTTTTTTATTTGTCAAAATTAAAAGACAAGGAAGAAATGATAAACGGTTTAGAACACCAAACCTGGAGGAACCCATAGATTCTTGACGTGGGAATGATGGTGGGAGGGAAAAGAGAAAAACTTAATTAATGGGGGAGAGCTGACATAGCAGAGACAGATTTTGGAGAAAAAATAGGTGACCTAGTTTGCTATTACAAAGCATAATTTTCATTTTAGCTGTGAGGCATTAAAATGGCTAACATTTCACAGAATGGGCTGTAGATCATACAATCTTTCCTGGAGTCCATCGGTAGAAAAGTTTAGAAAGTGCTGTCTGTGTTGAAGAAAGAGCAAGAGGTACTGCCCAAGTCCTTGAAAGATTTTCTCTGCTTGTTTCCCTGCCTGGGGACAAAGTTCCAGCTGTCCTTGGTGATGTGGTTGGAGTAGACCTTGCACAGCACCTGTGGTCCTCAAACCATATGGTCTTTGGGGCAAGATTGGGAAAATGTACTGATAAACATTGTGGGAGCTTGACTCTTGAAAAATTCTTTTTTTTTTTCTTATTTCTTTTCATATTGCAAACCAGATTACTCCATATTGAGAGATTAAAGTCTTCACTGGCACAGTAAAGAGACATTCACATGAATGAAAATAATTTATTTCTACGCGTTTTTTTTTTGTCTGAGTAAATGAAGTTTAGGGAGATACAGTGCCTTATTTCATCAGGAATTTCCCTTCTGAAGGGAAAAGAAATAGAATAGGAATTGTGGTTCTAAATATCTAAGGTTACAACTTTGCTGTAACTGGAGCTGTAACTCCCTGTTACGGTGCTGTTTGATCCCCTCCCCGGTTCCAGAAGGTGTCTGGCTTACTCAGATATATGGCTCACCATTAAAGCATTTTCCCCTTCTCTGTTTCTTATGGTTAATATGCTCTAGAAAGACTTTTTTTTTTTTAACTCTTTTTGCAAAGTTTTAAAATAAAATTTACAGCTGGTGAGGAACATGTTTTTTACATACTGGACCTTATCATCTCAGTAACCAATTTTTCCTTATGTCTCAGAACTCTCATTAATTTTTCACAGGCTTGTGATGGATAGTTTTTATTTATTCACGTCTGAGGTTCTGTTGTGTGAAAAGGACTCATTTTATAACATTACATATTCATGGCTTGGGATAGATGGGATAAGGAACTTATTATTAATGTGTCACAGTGGGAAACTTACTCTGCGTTCATTTGTGAATCTTGTTAAATGTGGTGCGGTCAGCAGACAGTGCTGAAATTTTTGATACATTTTATTGGAGAAGGGCAAAGAGGTTCAGTGATGCTTCCTTATCTAAACAGCACAAGTGAGATGGTGCCTTTCTAAATGCATTTGAAACACTATATCAATAACACAAGGGTAGGAGCAAAGCATGACTGAACTATAGTAAGATCAGAACGGTGCTTTTTAGTAATGCCTGGTTCCAGCTGCTATTTGGGTCTGTTTAAATCCAGTTTGCTTAATTAAATCTTGTTTTACTTCTAGCAAAAACATGGGAGTTGCTTGTAATGTAGAGAATTGACATCAGAGTACTGCAAAACTTGATTTCTAGAAGTTACGCTTGCCTGTAGGATTTGATCATGGCCATCTTTCACTGATGTACAGTGGGACTGTACAAATTCTGAAAGTGTACATGCAAAAATGTTTGGAAATCAGTGAGCAGTCTGAGCTTTGAAGGTATGCAGCATACAAAACAAAAAGTAAGGAGATAAACTGTGCTGTAAACTATTTTAGAATTGGATCTGGCTTAAAAGAATGTAATATCACTTTCATTGGACCATGAAGATACTCATTTTCCAAAGCAGAGCATTTTGTACCACTGAAAATGTTAAAGCAGGGGCTTTGTCCTCTGTACTTATGTACTCAAAATTTATTTTTCAATTAAATACTTCCATACTAGTTTTTGTAGTTACAGAAATGGGCCCAGAGAGGAAGTCAGTAATTTAGCTCTATTTCTGACTCCCTGTTATTTATCACCTAACCCCTTTCTACTTAGGTTATTATTGGAAACCTAAAAAGATGATTTTATTGGTGTCTTTTTGAGTGTACTAATCCCTTTCTTACCAAAACAGCTTGTGGATGAAGGTATTACAGTTTACAATACCAGCCATTATTCAACTATTTCAGAACATGCTATCAAAATCCAAATGAATTATAATTCCCCTTTGTTTTAAAACATTTTCTTTCATTTGAAATGAATAATAAAATAGATGAAATAAATTCGAGCTACTTAAGTAGCTTGAGAAGATCAGGACAAGACAATTTATGATGGCTATATTTTAAAAGAAAATTTTCAGTGATGTTAAATGTTGGCTTTATTAGCGATCCTACCAGCAGGTCAAGAGTATTATATTGTCATTTATAATAGAGGAGCTGGGCAGCGAGAAAACTGTAGTCTATTAAGAGTTTTGTGAGTGTGTGTGTGTATACAGTGAAATAATATCTAGTGTAATGTGAAGTGACAGTCAAAATTACAGCTTTTCTCTTGCCGCAAGGGTACTTCTCTGCCAAGTACAGTAATATTGTTGTAGCAGTGTTCAAGGTTGTCAGCAGTTCTTGGTTACTCTGCAGAGAGCCATAACTGTGTGTGGAAGCAAGGAGCTTCCTGTCAAGGGAGATACTATAATTTTGATATATATTTGTTGGTGCCAAACTGCAATTAAATAGAAGGCGTTGGAAGAGGTTTTATTTAGCCAACTCAAATTTGTTGATTAATTAGTTAAAACAAAACAAAAACAAAAAAACCCACCCCAAAAAACCACAAAACAAACAAAAAACCAACAAAAAACCACCCCCCCCCAAAAAAAAAATCCAAAAGGAAATCCTCATCTTGCACAAATGTAGTTTAAATTAAGAATTTATCTGGCATTTGCCTGTGCTCAAAGTAGTGTGTTATTTTTATGTAATAAACCTTATTTCTGCTGGTGGATCTGGGGTTTTGAGGAGGTACAGGGCATACTGCTTTTAGTTAAAGTATTAGCTCTGAGCCTAATTATCTATCATAAAATTATTTTAAGGGGTAGTTGTAAAGTTCAGTTTTTAGAGGTCAGCATGGAAACTGTTTCTTCTCAAGGTATTTTCTTTCAGGGTGCGCTTTTGTGTCAGGAAATCGACAGTATAGTCACAAAAATGTGTATTATCATCCATATTGGAAGCAGTAAAGAATTTCTCCTATTTCCCCATGTTGAAAATGATGATAATGGTGTCAGCAGTTTTATTCAGCAGAAAACCATTTTTCTTGATGATTAGATTAAACAGAATGAGGTGGAGGAGAGAGTTCCTTTGGAAAACATTGCTTTAAAGAAAATCAGGAACTTTCCTGCCGTCCTCCAGCAAAGTGTGAAGGTATAAACACACACGATCTCATGACTTGAATGATGAAAATTTAGTGTTATGCTAATGTAACTGGTTAAACAGCGTCTAAAATATTGCTTAGCCAAAACGCCCAGTGGCTTTTGTGGAATATTTTTGAAGTGGAGCTGCTGATGCACCTGGTGAGGTGCTTCCAGACCCTGCCCCTCCACTCCCTTCTTGCCTGATTTCACTGCAGTTCCAGACTATGACTTGCCCTGTAGAACTGGGTGCTGCTCACAGCAAAGCAGGAGCAGCAAAAGCTGACCCTGATTTTCAAATGGATGTATGAGGAAAGAGAAGATAATTAAAAAAATAAATCGCACGTAACTTTTCAATATTTTCCTTCTAAGTATAGCTAAAATGAATTTCAGATGCTTTATGTTGAGGAAGTGAAGTTGAAAACAAGAAGCATCCTTTGAGTTATTTTTTGTAAGAAAATTGGGTGTTCAGTGGGTACTTTGCACAGCTGGCATTGGTTGTTCTGCTGTTGTCTCAAGGACTGTTGATTTATCCCAAAACACCCTGCCAGGTGCAGGTTGATTTTTTCTGGAAATCCTTTATATCTGATTTTACAGAAACTGGGCATGGTCTGAAGTTTATGGGTGTGTTGAAGAGCTGAAGTTGAAGGTTCTGCTGTTGCACTGAGTGAGTTTAGTGAGTAAATGTAAAATGTAGCTGTAGGATTTGTTACTGCAATGGGCCCGTCCTTAACCACAGGACACACCTCTGACCCCTGCACAGAGGAGCTGTCCCAGGGCATTGTGATTGGACATAACACTTAGCAAATATTCTACAAAGAAAAATTTATGATATTACACAAATTGTCTGTTTTATATTGTTTCTCTCTGTGGCTTCCATGATGTTTTGACTCATGTTCCTCTTCATAACACTGAAGCTTATACATTTTTTTCTGGTGGAGGGCAGAAAGCCAAAATCTGAGCATGTTATCAGAGCTGATTTCCCCATTTTTGGTAAATGTATCATTTACTGAGGTATCACATGATGTTTTATCTCTCATGTTTTCAGAGTTTCCTCAATATGGCCAGCTGTCTAGTTTATGAAAATCTAAAGTCTTTGTTTCTAGCTCTTTTGTTGCCACAAGAAATTTGGGCATTTTCCTGTGAAGTCTTATCTGTTTGGTGCAGGAGCCTTGGTGATCACACAAAAGGTGATCGCGCAATATCTGCTTGTGCACAAAGCTGCACACACCAGTCGACGCCTCACTCAGCATCCTTAACCCGAGTGGACTCAGCATCCTGTGTGTGACAAAGCAATTTACCAAATGTAAATTCCTTCCCATCGCTGCATTGATATGTTGGCTCTATTTTTTTCTAATTGAATAAATATATTACGCAGCAGGCCAGATTATTTTCTTTGTGGCCTTGCTGTTGTAATTTGAGAACAGATACAATTTCCTTCAGCTGATGAAGAAAGCAACATCTGTTCTCGGTTTCCTGCAGCTTTCCTTCAGATGATGCATTTAGTTGCACAATTTGAATTCCTTCCTAAGAAATAGAAAATTAAAACTTTGACCCCTCCTTCAAAGCGGTGGTTACACTGTGACAACAGTGGGCTGAGCTAAATTCAGCTATGTCAGGCAAGAACTATAAAAGTAGATAGATTGCCCTCTAAGCTTCACTTTATTGGATATTGTAATTGACATATAGTTGTCATTTATAATCATCTGTCCATTCCTGTGAGTTGGGAGCAGTAAAGTTAATTGTGGCTGCTCATTTGCATTAATCTCACCTCTGAAGGGTACAGTAACCCATTAATATCATGTCATGATGAATTATCACAAATAACATTGAACATATTGATTAATGATCTCTGAGATTTGTATCTCGTTAAAACATTTTGTTAGCTCTTTAAACTTTTAAGCAGACAGTCAATGTATGCAGGAGAGGTTTAGAGATCACCCACGAGGTGATGAAAAGTTATGGCACACATTTTGGGTCACTAATTAAAAATTGTTTAAACATTTCATATTCCTTTTAAGACTGCTTTTTCCTTCTAAAGGTATAGGGCTTGAAGACTAATCGCAAGAATTTTCTTATTATTGTTCATTCCTTATAAAGATAGTAATTTGTATTGGAGTTGGGATGAAACAGGGAACAAAGGAGTAATAAGACTTAGAAACTGCCATTATTTCTGTTTCTACTCTGTAACAAGAATCATGCTTAGAGAAGCATATGTTTGTTGGTTTGTTAAAAAGCATAGTTTCCTTCCATTTAATTGTTTTTCTTAATGCAAAATTTCCCTTGCTGCTTTAGCACTTGAAGTCACTTGATTTTTTCCCCCTCCTGTTCTTTCTTTATGAATACAGATATATACATGAGGCTGAATGAAATCTCATCCAGTGGGTGGCCATGTAATTTGAAGTAGCTGATAATTAAATATTTTGCCATTTAGATTATTACCTGCTTAAATTTCTGTAAGCTAGGAAACACAAAGACTTCAGGGAGGCAAGGGAATTTACACCGTGGCTCAGGAAGGTGACTTGGCAGGACAGAAGCAACTCCTTTGCATATCTGAGTGTTGTGTTTCAAGAGTCTGGGAAATATGTAATGTTTTAAATCATTCAACAGTCAGTCTGCCTTATTGTAAATGTTTCTTTGTCTCCTTCCACATGAAGTTACTATATTTGAATTGGTAATTTTAAATAAATGATAACTATAGTTCTGTATTCAAGACAGTTTTCCCTTTCTCCTACCTGCAGTAAGCTGCCAGTAATAGTTATTTGAGGGGATACCACTCATCATCATCATCATCATAATTTATTACAGTTATTTGAATATTCCTGGTACTTCACTGTTCTTTTTCTCAAGTCTGAGGAGATGATTCACATACACAGAATATTTTGGGTTAGAGCTGTTTTGTGTTTTCAGTCTGTCTCATTCTTTTACGCTGGGAGGAAACAAGGAGTGAGTCTGGGTTTTATGCTTTGGATAACTTTGTTGGTCCCTTTCTAGAAAGAATCCTCACCTTTTTCTTCCAATTATTGCCCTTGGTACCTCGGATGATGTTCACACTCTCTGCCAAATGTTGAAATAAGCTAGTTTTGTAGAGGAGACTAATGTGAAGATTAGAGCAAGAAAAATCATCCTTTCTAACTTGAAGATATGATATGGCAAATCTTCACAGGTGTGCCATGACTTCTGCTGCTCTGGGTGTGTGCAGTGGCCAAAGGTATCACATCTCCTTTCCCCAGGCTGGGATTTTTGTGTGTGAACTAACACAATTTTAACTTATTTGCTAGCTTTTCAGCCCAGCCCCTACAATCTTCTTTCAGTAATTCCTGGGAGTCCGTTTCCCTGGCACACGAGGCTGTAGAGTCAAGGATTATATTCCAGCTATAATTTATGATTAACTAGATTTATGGCTGAGATCCCAAAACAGCCTCAGTACTGTGGCCTGAGGAATTAAAGCCAAAATGGAGACTATCATTCTGAATTGTTTGCTTCTCTGGATTTCAGGAAAACTCTTAGTTGTGTTTGAGAAACAAAAACAAACCCCAAATCCAAACCAAATACAATTTGCCGTTGTGTAACAATTCAATTTTGTGGTAAGGAATTTAGCACTAAAACACATGAAATCCTCAGCCTGTATAGCATTGAACTATTTAATTTAAACCCTATTATCACCTAAAGCTGGTGCAGTGAATAATGCATATCAGAGCCTCTCCCTGCTCGTGCAGCCCCTTGCCAAACAGAAAGTGGTGGGGGGGACACACAATTAGGGTTCATTTTCACCCGTGGTATTAATCCTTACTCATTTTAAAAACCTGCTAACGGAAATATTTCCATTCAGCTCATTAATCAATTGTGATTTTCATTCCCTTGTTTTGTAAAAGCTGTTGCAATAAATACTTTTTTTCACAAAGCAAAAATCTAAGAGATGGATGCAGCAAGCGTAATTAATAGCACCCAGTTACAGAAGATCAGCAAGTTTGTGAGATTCACATGCTGCTTTACCATATGGCTGCCCAGTAGGCGAAAAATTTGATTAATGTTTTGAAGTAGGTTTTTTTCAGCAAATATTACAGCCCCAGATGAGGAATTTTACTTGAGTATTGTGAGACTTTACTAAAATAACAGATCTTTTGATTTAAAGCTAAATAATATTTTGATCTCATGAAAACTCTACATGCAGAAGAATTACTGTCCTGCTGTATAAAGAATGGACCCTATACTTTGTTTATAATTCAACCCATAATGGTTAAATTTTTGTTTAATCTTAGTTTTTCATAAGTTGGGTAATTTAAGATACTAGAACAGCTGCATAGGTTTTGTATCAAGGATTTCCCCATTAAAACTAGATCTATAGCAAAACTGATTCGTTCTAACTTGTCATGCTGTTTTCCTTTATACTCCTTATGTAAAATCATCAAAGTTAAGCAGTTGGCTAATGAAAATCAAAAGCCAATGTGTGGTCTCTTCACTAAAACATTACAGTATAAAAAATTATATAAAAGCAAAATTTTACAATTTATTAATTTTGCTTTTAAGTAAGTACTAGTTCTAATAATTGTAATTAGTACTTAATTTATTGAGCCCCCCCTTCATGTTTACCTGAAATGAAAAATATTTACAGAAATGCATCCGAGGAGTGTCACGACCTGGGATCGAGTGCTCTCATGCAAAGCTGACACACAGCAGGAAGTTTTGCTTTTCTCACAAATTCTCAGTTTAATACCAGGAACACCAGCAGCTGGTGAAGAGCAGATCCGGGGTGCTGAGCTGAAATGGAGTGGAGAGCAGCTTTGAGGGGAAGTCTTGCTGAGCTTCCAGAATGCTGAAGATAAAGCATTACCTAACATTACTTTGCCACTTTGGTTTCTTCTAATTGCTTCAGGTAATGCTGAGGTTCAGATTCTGGTGGGATGATGCTAAAGCTGAAAGATGAGAATATCTGTGTTTTAAAAAGTACCTTTTTGCAGTTTTTGCAGTTATATAATCTAAAAAAAAAAAAAAAAAAAAAATAAATCAGTGCTTGGTTGNAGTTGTAAGGGTGTGCTACATGATAAAAATAATAATCCTGATTCTGTACATATCCCCAAATCAGATCTCAGAGATCTTGGCACAAAGTGCTTCTCTAAACTGTTAGTTTTGGGACATGGAGTGGGAACTCAAAAAAAATTGAAGTTTTGAAAAAATACTTTAAAAATAGGTTTTTTGAACTCAAAATTTTGCTCTTTGACAGCTCTAGGTAGTGCATGACCAGAGGGGTTGTCCAGCTGTGTTAGTCACTGGTGGAAAACATCAGAGGCAGGAAAAGAGCCTACGAAGTTTTTTTAATAAAATCTTAAAATGCAACACAACCGAGGCAGTGAAATGATGGTTATTAGTTCTGGAGAATACAAATGTCAAACAACTTGTGCTTTAGATTCACAGACAGCTAATAGATGACAGAGCCATGTGAACAAATCCATACCTTTAATACAGAAGGATGGATTAAATTGTTTTATGCTTTTGAGACAGGACAGTTAATTAATTGATACAGGCTTCCCAGGCTTCCACTGTTTGTAGATTGCCTCTGGAAACTTGTTTTCCTTAATATTACCAATTTCTCTGCAAATTGCAGAAAGTATAAACATTTTTTTAGGGCATTTTTGATGTATTATCTTTTTTCTTATCTATATCAGTTATTCTCTTGTCAGTGATTTATTTCTAAAAAGAGCACATTTTATAAAAAATAAATTAATTAATGTAAGATGAACCTGTGTTTCCCTTAACCTGTAACTAAACTACGTGCTGATGTTAAGATACTCTGTTTTATGCTCATTAAAATGTGTAGAAATTGATATTTGAGTATTTAATTTTGTTAGTTTTTTAGTTTTCATTGGATTACCTAAGAAATAAGCAGCATTTTCAAATATTTTAATGGTGGGGCTGGCTAAATTTCTAATTGATGATGACTGCAAAAGAAGATCACTGGAAGCTGCTTGAATAAATTATGCCATGGGATGCAAATAGGACTTAATCTGAAGGAATTGTGGGTGCTGGGGATGGTGTTGGAATTCTTGCCCTTTGCTCAGCTTTTTAATTCTGTAAATAAAGCAAAGTGTTGGCTCTGGTCTGAGCTCACATTTTTAACTGTTTCTGAGCTGCGGCTCTGTGAGGAGTTGTTTGTGTGAAGAGGCTGCAGAGTGGCCACTCTGAAAGGCTCCTTAGTGTGGTACTTTGAATTTTAAATCACACACATAATTCAAAGGTAATCTAACTTTCAGTGTTAGTCTTTAGTCCGTTCAGTTAAATGGAGAAAAATGACTGGCATAAGGAATGAGTTATTGATTTATGGTAGGAAAATGACTTCTGTAATATAGGAAGTATGGTAAAAGGAACAGCATAATTATTTAGGGGACACCACTGAAAAAAGTGCTTTTGCAGCATTGCAGATAGTCTAAATAGGAGTTGTGCTGCCCAGATTTTAATAATTCTTTCTTAAAGACAAATTGTAGTGATTTTTTTTTTCCTCATAAGTTAGACTCATCTGGTTGTTTAAAATAGTTTTCTACTTGTGCAGTTGATGCAGAAAAGCAGGCAATCAAATTATTTTGTTTTTAACCCTACAGCCACGTGAGCTTTTAGCTGGTGTTTCTCAGTTATCTGCATTTTGTTTATGCTTTGTGGAATTTTGATGTCTGGGGGCTGGACAAAAAAAGTAACATGTGCTGCAAGTTATTCTGAAGCCCTTTGTTTTCATAGGTGACATGAACTTTTAAAATGTGAATTTATCAAATGAATATATGTGGCAGTTTATATCTGTATGAGCAAAATTTTTAAAATAAGGTATTTGATGATTTATAAAATCTCAGATAAGATATTTTCTTTGGCTTTTCCATATGTTTTTGCCTTTGATTTAGTGCTATTCTTTGCAGAAGGACGACAGTATCATGTTATTTTGACTGCAGCTCACAATTTTTGGCAGCATCTCAGATAAACAGAATATTTGTAGCTAATTGGTTGAACATGTTCAACAATTATAATTATATTAAAACCGTAATGTGTTTGAACATTTGCCCACTGCGGGCTGCTAATATGTGCTAACTTAAATTCCTGTCTGTGACTGGAGCTGGCTTGGAACTGGTTTTATTGGAAAGATGTGCAAAGTAAAAAAGACACATCTAATAAGAGTGTTTAAGAGTTTGCCACTCTGTTCAATATATAGGTGCTTGTTTTTACAGATTCAGAATTCAGTCTTAAAATTTCCTGTCCTCCTGACATTATGTATCTAAACTTCTGGTATTGCTGAAAAGAAAAGGAGTCAGTATTATTTTTATTGAATAAATTTTCAGGAATACTGGCTTGCCTTTCTATCAAAGATTTCCAAGTTAAATAAAGAATTTGAAGCTTCTCTACTTTGGATGTTTTAAGTCCAAAATGTGAATTGCACTTGCTACTGCACTTGAAGGGAATGGCAATAGGGTGACTACATGGTGAATACAGAGGGTAGATGTTGAATTCTGAGTTCAGAATTTTGGCTGCAGTCTGATGTGTTTTTCAGTGCATAATTCCCTATTTTTGTTTGGCCTTGGTTTTTCTTTTTCCTTTTTTTTTTTTTTAAGGTGTCCCAGTCTAGTCTTGCTCTTAGAGTTAGCCCTTATTATTGTAGAGTAGGTAAATAGTGCTGGGTTTGACTTTAAAGCTTTGCCACTCGATTACCTGAAGAATCACCATTGTTCTGTGTGGATGATACCCTGCAGCTTTGAAAAAAAATCGAGGCAATTATGCTTGCAGCCCATTGTTTTAATTGAGTGAGGCATAATGACTTTTCTTCTGTAATGCTCCCTGGACTCAAACTCTGCACGAGAGGCTCCCCGGGGATCTCGGCGTAGCCTTTCCCAAGCACATGTTTTTGGGGGAAAGTCGCTGAATG
Organism: Bombycilla garrulus; assembly: GCA_013400315.1. NCBI lineage: Eukaryota > Metazoa > Chordata > Aves > Passeriformes > Bombycillidae > Bombycilla > Bombycilla garrulus. The sequence continues at coordinate 392,006 of VXBU01012053.1, forward strand.
GAGGGGTCAGCCAGAGGCTGAAGCTGGCACAGCAGGAAGCAAGAAGCAGAACCAGATTTGTCACTGATGGCAGTGACATCAGCCTGTTCTCTGGTTGCTGTCAGGATTTTGTCCCTTGTGCTGGCTGGGGTTGAGCTCCAACCTTTGTGTTCTCCACTCCTTCTCTTGCCGTGTTTCTCCGCCTTAGCAATTCCCCTCCCTCTTTCTGTTTCATATTGCAAAAAAGTCTTTCTGTTCATATGTTCTCATGCTAAATATTTTCTTATCTTCTGCCTGTTTTTTTGTTTGTTTTTTTTTTTTTTAATTTTATTTTAATTTAGATTCGAAGATACTTAGGGCATGGATTCTTGTTTATGTTTCCACCCTCAGAGAGCCTGCACTTTGTCCCTTGAAAACAAAATTAATTTAATGCAGTAATTTCTTTTTTCTGTTCCTGAGTTTCCATATCTCTAAAATTAATCTACTTTTGCTCATGGCCCTGGTAAAATGCTCTGAAAGATACTATAAGAAAAAAGAAAAACACTACACATCAATTTAACTGCAGTATAGCATGTGCAAGAAATGATGGGTTAAGTAAGGCCTGCTCAGATCTGGATTTGTCTCCATTCCCTGGGGTTTGGCAGCCAGATGTGTTTGCTCTGGGAAGGTGCCTGCCCGTGCTGAGGGATGCACACCTGGGAGCCCACAGAGCCTGACAAAACTGTGCCTGACTGCCACAAAGTGCCTGCCCAAAGCAGGGAAATGCTGCAAAGAGATCACACAGAGAGCTGAATTGTGGCTTCTTTGTTGATGTGAGGGACTTGTGAGGAAAATCCAGACCTTGTGAAGGAGTGAGACTGGGAAAACTGGGGTGGGACTGGTGAGGACTGGGATAGAATAATTCCTGTGACATCCCTGGCAGTAATAAGTGGTTTGGAGGGGAAAGCAGTTGATGGTGATCCCTAATGGAGGCCATCAAATCTTTTTCCCAATTAACCAAATCTGACTTTCTTTTGGTTTTAATGGCATTCAGTGCTTTTGAGTGAGGTACTTTTTGGAAAATTGGCCTGACAGTCTTCAGAGAAGTCAACCTTCTAACTGTCATTATAACTTTTTGCTCTCCAAAGCAACAACTTTTGCTGAAGTGGACAACTGGGGAGGCTGCTCAAGGAGCAGAATGAAGGGTTGCCTCAAAAAGCAGTATTTAATTGGTACTGATTTGGTTATAGGATGGAAAACGTGGTGCTTGGTGGAACTTGAGGAACAAAAGCTGTGCAAACATTTCCCTTGATGAAGTTTGTCTCAATTTCTTGTGAGAGTTAATTCCTTATAATCTTGGATCCTATGACTAATGTATCTCTCAGAGGATGGCTGAATGACATCATTCAGGATTACCTGTTCAAGCATTATCCCTCCTCTGCAAGTCTACACTTCAGTAGTAATTCAGTGCTTCTTTCCTTTCTTTTTCTTTTTTTTTGACTGCTCATATAAAAATATAACTTTCTCTTATTATTTTAATCTTTGCTTTTCTTCCAGCATGGATCATTTATTTGTGAACTGGTTATTTCAGTAAGGGCTCAAAGGTAATTTCATGGTTTATAGAATTTATATCTGAGGGTTTAATGAGGAAAACATATTGTTTTCTAACACATGAAATAGAGAATCTTTCATTATACTTTTATTTTCCTTCTCTAATATTACATGTATATCAAGTTCAAAGCCTTGAATACACCTAAGTATAAAATTATTCCTTTCCTACACATGGGAAATATGAATGTTTGCGTCTCAAAAATCAACACACACAGACTTAGGAGGTGATTTCATTTTTAATGAATCCACATGATATAAATGAACTACTCTTCTGTTTGTGCATTGTGCTAGAGTATACATTTGAAAATACAATAACAGTATATTACATTTCTGTGATTTAGGCTAGGAATTAATGCATTCAAATGAATTTAAGAGCCTTGGGTGTAATTCATACAGGATGCAAGTCCCTCAGTAGACCTCTCATGAACATTATCAGATACAATACAGTTTGCATGGTCAAACAGATTAAAATTTGACCAACCCCCTCTTTTTGCCATTTATTAAACTCCAGAATGTCTTTCAATGGCTTTCTTCTTATTATTCCGTGGGATGAAAAGGAAGCAAAAAGAAGGTTTTTGGCAGGTATATCAAACCGTTAAAATGTCCTGTTTTCAGCTGAGTTCAGTTATGGTAAATCAGGTTGGAACTAAGGCTTCAAAATATTTCTTTTTCTTCTTTCCTAGATACATTTTCTGCAAGCTTTCACTTTTATCCAGTGCTGGTGTTTCTATGCCCTTTCACTCCACATCAGGGTCATTCCCACTCTCTGGCTGGGTTTTGTTGTGCGGCTCCTGCCTTCGATTAACAATTGTGGAAACTGGAGGATGCTCTCAGCATCAGTTTGATCTTTTGATGGATCAACACCTTTGCTGGGTTGCCTCCTGAACTACTTAAAATATATCTGACTCCCTCTTTCTGAAATTTTATCAATTTGACATCCTGTGTTAATTATACCATAAAGCGTAAAATCTATTAGCAATTTTCAAAGTGTCATGCTTAGAAGGCTTTTGAGCACTTGGGACTGAGTCTGGTGTGGTGAAAACATCCTTTAAAATAGCTTCTAAGTCCTGAGATACAGCAGGAAGTAATTCTACTTCCTTGCAGTGAAGGTTTGAAAGGATTGTGCTCTTAAGTACAAAAAAACCCATAAAATGTGTTCAATACGTTGAGCCATCTCTCAGGGAAGCTTAAATACAGATTTTTACACTGGAGGGGAGTAAGTATTGTAGTAAGTACTCTGCAATAGTATGCCCTTATGTTGCTGATTTATCAAAGGGTCGTTGGAGCATCTGCAGTTCTAGAAAAGTCAGTGTTGTGTGTGCTGGAATTGATGTCTCTGGGTGTCGTCTGTCATTGTTTGCCGTGTTCCCTTCAAATATTCTTACTGCAGCAGATAATGAAACCCCCAAGAAACTGCTCATTGCCAGGGAAATCAGGCCAGGAACAGGCACATGGGCTGTGCCAAGTTACTCAGTCTCAGATAAGGAGATTATGGATGTGTGACATGGAGCAGGCGACTGACTTTGCTTGTGACAAGTTCAGCCTGGTTGCAAAGGCTTAAAGTTCCCCAAATGTCACGGGATTGACAGGCACAGCTCTCCACTGACAGTATCCAAGTTTTGAAAACTCTTTTGTTGCTGTGCTTTTTGCCTTTTTAACCTCCAACTAGTCTGTATAACAAAACTCCACAAAAACAAACATCTCTCAGGTTCCTTTGGTGACAATTTCACTGTAAGAAAATGAACACTTTGCTATTCCATTTCATATACTCTTTATAAACAAAATTGCAGAATTGTTTGTTAAAATCTTTGCTGTGGAAAGCAGAAATATGGATGTATGGCACATTTCCTGAGAGAACCAAAGAAAACATTACAGAACTTAATTTCTTAATATGCTGTTGAATAGTGAACAAACAAACATACATCTGTGGCTGTGTTTTGTCTTTAAATGCAGTTATAGTCCTCGTCTCTTGCTGCTCAGGAAGCATTTATATCATGATAGCGTGGAAAGAGTCCATGGACAAGTTAAGGCCAGTACTTAGAGTGAGGATCTTAAAAGCTGGAGCTCATTTTCATTGTTATTGTTTTGTTTTTGCATGAGGGCAGGGCTCTGCAGGTTTTCAAGCCATCCCAGAAGCCCAGAGATCAGAATGTGTTTCCCTTTCTTCTTGTTGCTGTATGTGATTGATCACCCAAAGAGAGAAAAAGGAGCAGTGGATGTATAGTGCTTATCCCTGGGCAACTCTAGAAAGCTCTGTGCTGTGTGGGAGATGAATTCTTCTCAGAGGGCTTCTTGTTTGATTGGGTTTTGTTGTTTTTTTGGGTTTTTTTTCTTTTTCTTTTTCTCTAGGATTTCAGCCTCTTGCTTATGGAGCTTTCATGATGATTTAGTGCTTATGAGATATCACTGAATATCAAGGAAGCCTTAATAAATCTGAATTGGTCTCAGTGTGAATGGAAATGAAGATGTGTTTTTATTTCACGTTAGGATGATAGAATGAATTATATCAGAAATCTGACTCCTGGAAGAACTGGGAATTCTTGGAAGAATACAGCAGCCAGGAGAGCACACTGAGGGCTCCACAGAAGGTTTTTGCTGAGGAGGAGCAGTGCTGATGAGTTATGTTAATGTTTGGAGGATGTGCCAGTGCTACTGCCAGGGCATAGCAGGAGCAGGGAGGGCGAGCACCAGGGCTCCAGGGCTCAGCTGTGCAGCCGCTCCTGAGCAGGGTGGGGATCAGGATTTGCCTGAACAGTCCCAGGAAAGGCAAAAGCTGTCTCAGGTCATTCGGGTAGGAGCAGCAGGATGTGGGGCCAGAGGCAGGGCTGGAGGTGAGGATTCAGCAGAGCTCCAGGGCTGAGCCAGGTACACCTGGGATAGGGCTCAGGGACGGGCAGAGGGGCCAAAATGTCAGGAGTGTGGACTGCTGGTTGGGAGCAGAGAGGAGGCTGTATTTGGGGAGTTTGCAGGGGAGACTGCACAAGGTGCTGAATTCTGTGGCAGCCAGACCTGTCATCAGTGATCTGAGCTGAGAAAAAGGAATTTCCAGTAAAAAGTGACTTTGAGACTTCAAGCTTCATAGCAGGGATAAATTCTGATATACTCACTTGCTTTAAGAGAATCTCGTTCTAGTTAGTCCCTCTGATTTCAGAATAATACTTCTGTCTGTAGTCTCAGCTGTAGTACTTTGACATGTATCACCACAATTTTATGGGAAAATCATTTGTTTTTATTGTAACTTTTAAATTTTATTTTTCATTAAACCCGTTTTATTGACTTTAGAAACGGATTTTAGCTATAGCAGTGTAAATCCAGAGGAAGTGAATTTATGCTGTTTTTATACCAGTAAGCATAATCTGGCACATTCTTAAAAGAAAAAAAAAATGTTGAAATTGTATAGTCAGCAGTCAAAGCTTCTTGTTAGAAAATTCTTGATCTGTAAGAGTGCTATTGATAAAGGAGCTAAAAACCTCAAAATTGATTTATTTGTTATCAGCTCAATACAGTTTGTCTGAACAGTGAACTTGCTTTTTTGTTCTTCCATGTGATAAATGTATTTGCCTATATTGTAAAATCTAAGCTGAGATAAGCTTCTGTACCAGCTGAGTATAGGACTGGAAACCAGGATTTCCAGAATTTTACCTTGTGCTTCTGTCAGTAAATGAAGTTGTGCCCCTAAGTGACCTCTTAGGTCTCCTTTGTAAAGAAAGCTAAATTCCCTTTGCAGTTTGTTTTGGAGTCACTGGGAATTCAGCATCTTATGAGATGAGATCTTTTCAGTATTGATATATTTTGTTTCTGCAATTGTAAATTGAGAATAGTCTTCTGGACAATCTGGTTATGCCAGACCCTGAGTCCTGAGTACAGGCTGTGTAGCTGCAATGAACAGCTTACTCCAGGCATGCAAATTGGGAATTAATGAGGACTGGAAGTTGGGAGTATTTCAGGCTTTATGGTTTTTCCTTTTTGCTGAATTTTATAGTTACTTGAATTACTTTTTTTTTTGTTACACTTAATTTATCATTTTAATTTCAGGGAAAGTTTTGACAGTAAATGTTTGTAAAGCAGCTAAATATATTTTTACTGGGAAGACTAAAGAAGTACAAGTGGCATTCTTATTTTCCTGTTAGTTCTATAGTATTAGAGAGACTGAAGGGTGTGGTTTGGTCTTTGCACAGAGTATACATGTTTTTTGCCTACTGTGTTTATTCTTCCTATGGTGTAGTTTATGTTTTTTTCCTTCCTTGCATTATTTCTTGCCCGTGCCTCAGAAGGAGTAAGAATTCAAGAGTACAGCAGGGCCAAAAGGTGGGCACCTGTTTATGACCACAGATGACTTGTTTGAAGTCTTATCAGTTGTAGCATTTAACAGTGCAAGGCCTTGGTTTTTTTCCCCTGGTTTTTAAACCAATGCTTTAAAAGACGAATTGTGCTTTATTTATTTTCTAAAATCATACAATCTATTTTTTGCACATGGTAGCATTCACTTAGTTTATACCATAAGTGACCTAGTTTGCATTTTCTTTCAACTCTATAAATTACCCTATTTTTTTCTGCTGGTATCAAGGTTTCCTACTAGTCCTAAAAAATCAGGTTTTAATTTTTTTCTCCCTTCTAGCCAAATAAACATGAAGAATGATGAGAAGACAGGAATCATGAGTGGATTTATGGCTTCTTGGAGGCAGGTTTCATTCCTCTATGTGCTACTCCTTTAGTTTTTGATGAAGTTATTTCATTCGTCTCTGCCATTTTGAAATGTCTGATGTGCATAGATCATTCTTGTGCAGATGCTCTGCCTGGATTTCTACAAGCAAGTAACTAGATAAATGAGAAATATTTTGTGGATGTATTAGGCGTATGCCATTTGACATATTCACAAAGATAACCAAGTAGTGAAGAGCAGGCTTGACTTGATTCCACGTTTTCCCCAAGTTTCTTTCAATGGGTAAAATGCCCAAACTATAAATTTCTGCATGCTGTGATCAGGATTTTGATTTCTAAGTAAAAATTACCCAACCCCTAATCCTTGTCATTGCTCACACTGTGGCTGCAGTACACAGTTCAGGTGCTGGAAAGGAAGTTTGCATGTTTGTGGACTACTGGTCTTAAAAGCAGGAAACCAATTTTATATCCTTTACGTGATAGATATTGAATCGATAAAGCATCAACCTAAGGTTACACTTGATGTCTCCAGTGAGGAGACAATAAATCATGTTATGTGCATACAGGTATATTGACTCAATTTCTTTGGGCTGCCTATGCAAAACTGAAGGTGATTGAAACTAAACCATTAGAGTGAAAGTCTTATAATGGCAGGTATAAAGCCATTTATTCAGCTTTTTATGATTTGAGGTTATAATATTAAAAATCTAAGTACAACATTTAAGTCAAATTGAAAATCCATCAGGTCCTGCGCCCTGTCTCAAATAATGGTCAGTGGCAGATGGCTAAAGAGGGAGAATAACAGAACATGTGCAGAGTTATTTCTCCCTTGTTGTACCCTTCCGATCTTCAGCAATTAACAGTTTGGGTACTTTTGTACAGCTGGACACTGTACCCATGTAAAGAATTTAAAATGCACCAGTAGACTTATCTTGAGTAGGCCTGTTAGTTTCCATTTTCAACCTGTTTGTAGTTTGGCTTTCCCAAGGAACTTTTGCACATATACGTTGGGGAAAGAGAGTCTGACTCTTGTTGGAATGGGTGGGTAAAGAAAAGGGTCCATTTGTGCTTTATGTCTTGGTCACTGAGTACTTCCTGAGAACAAAAAACTTGATGGTTGTGGCTCCTTTTAATGCCTTGACTCGCTTGTGGTGAGAGGTCTGGCAATAGAGGGTATTTTTATTTCAGTCTAGTGGCTTCAAAGAAGGACCATCAAGGGTGAACAGGGAGTTATTGATACAGCATGTTTATCAGTAAAGTGTATTTTTTTTCCTTGAAATTTTCATATCTCAACACCAAGCAAGTTATCAATACAGATAAATAAATTGATTCAAGATGGAAGGTTGCTGCTGTATCATTAAGAACAAACACCTGAAGAAGGTTTTGTAATGGTGCCCTGCATTGCTGAGAATCATTTTGTTGTTTTAGTATTGGCTGTCCTTTGTAGTAATTGATCTTGGCCTGGCTGGACAGCTGTCTGCTCCATTGCAAGTATTGAAATAGTACTTGAAGAACCAGTTTGGCTTCTAATATATGTAAAAGTATATGGAGGATGGGGGTTGGGGCAGAAAACCACTTGGAAGCCTGTTTAGATAATGGAGCATGACAGTTTACATTTTCTTAACCACAAGATAGCCTTGACATAGAGCGTGTTCTCGCACAGAGAATGAGGCAGAAGCCTGGTTCAGATGAATCTGCAAAGCACATGTGCAAGGAGAGACATTCCTTGCTTACCCCTGTGCCCCTCTGGAAGCCTGATTGCATCCTCACAGCTGGAATTGTTGCAAGAATGTGTTCTGAAGGAAAAGGCACGACTTTGAGTGCCCATCAACTCCTCATCTGGACCACAACTGCTGGCTTTACAATAGATACATATGATTTTAAAGGCATGGAAAATTTTATTTACAGAGAGTAATGGCTAAATACAATCTAAGTTAGAATTCATATCAAGAGTTGCAAGTTTCCTCGGTAAATAATATCAGAATTATAAAAAAGCTACGTGTAAAAAAGATCCTTGATATCACTGTGTATTTAATTTGTGTGCTGTAGTAATTCAGGGACTGTTCTTTGACTGTAGAGTGTTACACGTAGAGATTTGTAATTGAAACTTTTATGATATGATTGTAGTTAGAGGAATAAAACTAAATTGCAATTTTTCCTAAATTGAATATGCCACTATCTTACACGTCTCAGCCTTTCTAACCTGGCCTTGCATGATGCTTCTTGACTTCCTGTCCTGCTGTCATTTTCTTTCATATTGGTCTGGCACTTAGTCTTGCTGGAATCAATAAGGTTGCTCACATGCAAGTGTTGAATAAATAATTGGTTAAGGAGATCCTACACTTGTCACATCTTCTCCTTGCAAAGGTAGCCAACATAACTGTTTTTTGTAGAAAACTTCTGTTCTTTCCTTCTACTGGTTATCCCTCACTTCTTCCACTGAACAAGCAGAGCGTGGTATCTACCAGATAATCTGATTGAAGTGAGCTGGAATCTTTGAGAAGTGGTGATACCACTCTGTGTACAACAGTTGGGAGAAACGGCTACTCGGCAGCTGTGTAGCTCAAACCAAATGACTTTCTCTCTGTTTCCCTTCTAAACCCTCATACCTGCTCAGTTTTAAAAGCTGGAATCCAGAACGGCAAAGTACACGTGGATATTGGTCACCAACCCTGACTGCTGTGCTCACCAAATTCTAAATGAAATATTTAAATAATTTGGTCCTACACAAAGCCAGATAGAAAATGGCAGATAAAGTGGTATCTATTGATGTGAATAGTCCCAGTGAAGTTTGCCTGGCTGCTTGGCTGGGTTTTGTGTATTTAGAATAGCAGTAAAAGTAGAAACATTTTTTTGACAGCCATTGTGTATTGTGACATCTGAAATTGAAACCGGCACTTCTAAATTTTCTGCACATCTCCTCAACTCAAAGGTTTATTATAGCTCCTACCATCTTATGGTAGTATTAAACTACAGTGAACTTTCTATAATGGGAATGCACTTACACTGAAGACAGATGTAGGATTTCTGCAGGAGATGGAAAATAAGATATCCCAGGCAAATAAATACCTGATGACTGTGCCCATTGCAGTCACTCTACCAGTGTGATTAACCTTTTTATCTTCAATTACATTCCTAAGTGATACAATTTGTTCCAGTAAAATAGTGCGCAGATCCAGTGTTCAATATTTCCCACAAATACATTGACTCGCTGTTTTGGTTTATGAAATCCTTTCTGTTATTGTGGTTCAGTGACAAGAGAGGAGGTAGTTACAGAGCAGTTTGCCCACTGCTTTTTCTCCAGTAGTCAATGCTGTTAGACCACTCATATACCTAATTGTCAAAAAAAAGTAAGGAAAAAAGGCTCAAGTATCTTTACCAGAAATTAAGTTGGTGCTGCAGAAGTTGCAATGAACATTTTATGTCATCCTACCTGTTGCTACGTTTGTTTTGAAGTAATGTTTCATTATTGCTATTGTATGATTAAATATTGAGAGTATTGCTTTTCCAATTGTTCTACTCCGGTATTTAATGAGTGCAATTAAATGGAAAAATTGCCTTTTTAACTGATGGTAGTCTATTAATGTCTCTGTCTGTTCAGAAAAGAAAAGAAGTGAATTATTAGAATGACAAATGAGTCAAAGTTACCACAGTGATGGAGAGGTGCGATTCCCCTCCACATAATCTTCAATTAGTGATCTTTGTAAGAGGATGTTTTTCAAAAGGGTAATAGAGAAGTAATGAGATCAGAAGGAGGTCAAACCCAGCCTCCTTCGTTTGGCAGTTTGATTAATTTATTTCTCCTTCTTGCAGATTGCTGTAAGGGGCTTGTGGCACCCAGTGTTTTCCGTGGGACTCTTGTTGAAGTGACTGCTTATGGGAGTCTTTTGTGTATCCAAAAATGTTCATCTACTCAGAACTGGAGGTTTTTGACTGGTTCAGATTTGTTCTTCAGTCTAAGCACTTGCTGGGAGTTCTGGAAAGGAAGTTTTTTTAAAAGAAACCATCCTTGATTCTGCCGTGTGTATTGTTCTGAGGCAAAGTACTGGGATGCAGCACAGCTTCCGTCTCCTTCAAGGATGATGGTTAAGTCAAAGGAGAGGGAGGGAAAGAAGGACCCAAGAACATAAAGTTGCAGTGAAGTTGCTTTTCCCACCATATCTTCCTGATCAATTCCACAATACCTTCATGAATGCACACATGTAGCACTTCTGCATCCTTTGGGTGTTCCTTCCTGCCCCTTCTCATTCTTATCACTTGTGCAGAAGGTTTTACTTTAAAGACTAAAGAGCTGTTTCTGATGGTGATCATAAGCCCCATGCAATGTGTTAAGCCTGTACCATGAGTACGGTTACATCCATGTTTAGTTTATTCTCAATAGTAATTCACTTCTTTTAAGATATTCAAAGCCATTTTCCTGCAGAACTGAAATGCCAGTAGCATTTTCTCAATAGTTTCCTCAGGTATGTGTTTGTGCACTGATCAGTTTTGCTCTCCTGTATTACTGTGGTTTCAATTTTGATATAAATTCAGTCATTCTATGCAAACTAACATGTCAGTAGAGGAGCAGTAGATGTTAATTTAATATGACATACTCTTGCTAGCACATGTGCCATTAACAGTTGCATGATATCCAAGACTTTAATATGTCTGGGCTACCTCAGTTTAGGCTGAAGGTACTCATGTAGCTTTTATTTTTGGCTTTGGTAAGGGTAACATTAACATTGAGTTTTCTTACTTTCTCATGAAGTCTTTGCAACAGCCATTTAACAGATGTTCAGAATTATTCTTTTAAATTATTATTATTACATTTAAAATGTTTCACCAATAAAAAAAGATACTTTGGATTAAATAGATAATATGTTTTTATTGCACTGGTGATCACAGAATGGTAGAATGGTTTGGGTTGGGACTTTAGGATCATCTAAAAGGTTAAATATGAAAGATTATTCTAATGGCATTTATAATCAGAAATCACAGGCACAAAACAATTTTGTGAATTTTCCCTCTTTTTAGGTGCTGTCCATTTTGGGGGGAATTTATACACGCACACACATATTTATGTGTATAGATAAACATGTCTCCTACTTATCAAGGTTCTCTCAGAACAGAAAAAGTAAAATTAGATTTTTGTAAGCTGGAGTGATGTGCATGTTCTTATTTTCAATGTGTGGTAAAGTCATCCTTCAATTTTATTTTTTAACAGTATTCTATAATATAAATAATCTAGTCTTCTGTAGACTGTTTAATTCAGACAGGTTGAAGTTGCCTCCAAAGATTGGCGTCAAATTGAGGAAACCATTCATGTAGTAAATAAGATAATTTGTTTCTGCCCAAAAAGATGAAAATATAGATTTTTTTTTTTCCCATATAATTTAACACATACAGTTCCTGCATCTCTATGATTCTGAATGCATTTTGAAATTAAGCACTTCTAAATGGATTTTTTTTTCATTTTCTGCCATGCACTTTTAACTTGAATTTCTGGAATTTTAATTAATATAATCAGTTAAAATCTTTATATCTTTCCTAGATATTGATAGGTGTTTATGTAATTTCAAAGTGTTATGGAAAACTGGTGCTTCTAATGAAAGCAGAAGTTGTAAAAACAAGTAGCAAGTTCTACGATTTGAGTATTGTTATATAAATAAATGAGGGAACGATGTGTTCTGACACCTGTTTTCTGTGCCTTATTTAAGGTCAGGGATATATTTCTCCGTGCTTTTTAGTGCGATCATCAAATCTGTTCTGTTTTTTTATTGTTCCTCAGTCTTTCACAATGTCAATCTTACCGCTTGTAGCTAAAATAGTAACTATTGAGAAATTCTATGAGTTTTGGTAATTTTGGGGCTTTGTTTGCTTAGAAAGAAGAAAAAGGAGCTGTCAGCTGCTGAAAATTTGGCCCCTATTGTAATGTGGAGTGTGGGAGTTGCTCGCTCCTCTACCGTGGCTGTCGGTCTCATTTTGTGGCAGGATGCTGGACTCAGGCTCATGGGCTGATCTCCCTTTAGAAAATTAAATATTTGAATGGCTGAAGTCTGATCAGAGCACCCTAATTAACATTTGAAAGCACTTTTGAGCTGAGCATTTATGTTGCCACCTTTGTAACCGTATGCAGTGGCAACAAACTTTTCAGGTGTGAAAATGTGTTCATCTGAAGACTGGGTTTTCACTTTGGCCCACCGTGATGGTCAGAATAGGTTCAATGTAAGTACACTGCAGTTTTTAAGTGCTTCTCAGGTTGTGTTAGACCTTAGAGAAGTCAGTATTACATCTTATTAAATAATTCTGGACTGCCTTAACCATCAAAAACAAAACAAAAGAGGAAAAGTTTATTTTCTTTGTACCCTGAAGGCAAAATAATGTGTTGGCTAAACTTCTTCCCACAGGAGCTTCAGTGCATAATGGCTCCTTATCTTTTTTTTTTTTTTTTTTTTGTGCAAAATCCGTTCTGGATTATTGGGCTTTACATAAATAAAATTGTTTGTTTTCAAGGTTTTTTTGTGATGATGTTGGTATCCAACTAACACAACTTCTAGGGACTGATCAGTTCCTGAATATACAGGTCATTCTCTTCTTATGTGATGCAAGACTTTTGTACAGAAAACTTATTTCTTCAGACTGTCTGCCCACACAGTTTGTCCATAGATATTAATTTCTGAGGGTTTTTTAGCCTCAAGGTTTGGCACTTTTGTACTAAAAATCTGTGCAGAAATTTGCGCTGCAGAAATGAAAACCAGAAAATAAACAGTGAAAAATCACACTCAGTAGAGCTGGAAGTTGAGACATCTCCTAGAAGATTTCCATGATAGAAATATTAAACCTGTTGTTAAATAAGTGGAAACAACAGATGGACTTTTTCTGAGGCTCAAAGAAGATCAAGTGAGAGATGACAATCTTGGTTTCTCCTTTCCCCCACCACCTATTTAGTGGGATTTACACTGTTCTGGCAAATCCACTTAAATTTTTGCACAAGAAATATTTCTGAACCTAGTGCCTGAAATCACATCTCTGCTCTTAATTATGTAGTTAGTTGACCCTAGATTGTCCTAAGGTCATATAAAACACTGCAAACACTCTCATTCCTTACTGTATATTACTTTGGTAGTTTTGAGTGACAAAACCATTTAGACGCTGTGGCTGTTACCATATCATGGTTTGAAAGGTAAAACAGAACATGATCATCTTTTTAATAGGAATGCTGTGTGATTCATAGGTGGTGAATATTTCATGCACTTTGCATTTGCCTTTGTGCAGGAGGGTAAATGGAAAGTAAATCCACGTGTACTTTAGACAGTAAAAAGGCATTACTTTGTTACATCATATAAACATGTAGATTTGATTCTCTCTTTACTCATGCTGTAAAAAGAAAGTTTTAAAGTGTTTAGCCATACCTGAAAATGTAAATGCCCGAGCCTAATGTAATGCTGAAAAAAAATTAAGATAAATGATACTGCATCCTTGCCACAAACTGCAGCTTGTACAAAATTCACTTTAGTTATTATACTGTGAATACGTGTGCTAAACCTCCTCTGTGTATGCACAATTTATGTTGAATGCAACATGAATCATTTTAATAGACCAAGCAAAAAGTCCCCAAAGTCAATTTTCAAATTATGAACCTTGGAACAGAATATAGCAACAATGAACAACAAATAGTTCGGATTTTACACTGAACTACAAATGAACCATTAAAGGTACAGTATACTCATTCAGAAAAAAACAGTTTCTCCTTATCATCGCAGTGGCTAAAAAGCATAACAAGAATATTTCTTAAAGGTCAGTTCTAAATTTTCTCTTTTCTGTACCTTATTAAGGGGCACATTCATGAGAGCTGATGCCATGAAGATTTTTACCTCTGTTGTGAGACTTGGATGATTCTGGTTATTCTGGTTAGATTCTGTCTCTGATCTGCCATGCAACCTTGAGAAAGACTGGGTTTAATGTTTTAAAACTCAGGAATCCATTCAGATTTACTGCTTAAAAAATGGCCTGGCTTCAGATGGGTCATTTCAATGGAAAACCTTTTCACTACCCGATTTTAGCTGTTCAGTGTTTGCAGGACACGGAAAAGGCGGTAGCAGAGGAGCACAGATCTTGTAAAGGTTGGTAAGGAATTAAAATTCAACAGAAAGGAAGGAAGAGTATTTGAGTGTCATCTAAAACTTACAGGAGTTAAAAAGCATATAAATGGTTTCTCATTGCCTCATTTACTTCATTGATGGCATTTTTCATTTCTAGATAGTTTAATTTATAAAATAATAATCAATTTAGTTGATTATACAGATGCTGTTGATTTTTTAAAACAAAATTCAGTGTTTTTGGAGCTCTTTCATTTTTTTAAACTTGTCTCTGTCCTCCAAAAATTGCCTACTTAATCAAAGTTTTACAAATATAAACCCTTGCTTGTTTTCCTGGCACATGCTTTTTCATGGGCCTGAGAGAATTAGTGAGTCATGCCTCGAAATGCTCTGTGGAACCTTGTGCAATTCAGTGTTCTTCAACTGGTCAAATTTGCTGTTTAGATTGGAGAAGACAGAATAAAGTAAGAAGACTAAAAAATTGTGCTGAATGGTGTCATGGGAGGGGAGAAAAAGTCTATTTTCAGTTCACTTTGTCAGGCATGTAGTTAAAAATAGAAATTAACAGTGGCCATGGGCTTTTCAAGATATAAGTACATGAGAAAAATAATCTAACTCCAAAGTGCAGAGCCATTGTGTCACGGTCAGTTCTAAAAATGTTCTGTAAGTACATCCTGGGTGTGAAAACTGTACCTGAAAATGCTGCAAGAACTGTAGGATTCTGTAAACTATTGAACATAGTCTGTGGAGCACAGCACAGGAACCATGGGTTTCCCATGAAAACCTGCATAGTTCTGACTGCTTTTAGCATTGAATGGTATAAAAGGATTTATAAAATCTATTACATAAAGAAGTTTAGATGATTGCTCATTGAAAATTAGCTTTCTATAACTTCTAGAGAGAGAATTTACCTTTGCATATCAATTGAGTTTTTTCCAAGTCACTTTTTGATAATTGCATTATTTAACTGAAAACTGCTGTAAGTTTTTGGAAGTTAACATTTCTTCCAGGGCAAAAGGTAAAATCCGTTCTAGATTTCCTTGAAAAATTCTTTTTTTTGGTGTATTTCTTGAAAGTTGCGAGCCTACCATTAGAATAGTAAAAAAACAAAAACAAAACAAAAACCAACCAACCAACCAAACAAAACCCCCAAAACAAAACAAAACAAAAAAAACCCTCAAAACAAACCCAAGAGAGCAAGTCTTCATTTCTACTTGAGTATTTTATTTTTCAATCTGGAAGGAGAGCACAGCATGTTGCCATGGGGTGTTCATGGATAAAATGACATCTAACTGGAACATGATATATTTTGATAGGACTGGGTTCCAGCTCCTTATAGTTACACTACTGCAGGTTATTGGTGAACATTTATGGTTCTGCAGATGATGGTGCTTGTAAATGATCTCAGAACTTTGTGTTTTTTCTGTGTGGCTGTCACTGCTTGGTCCTCACCTGCAGTTACTGAGACCCAAACCAAGGACATTTTTGGGTGAGGCAGTTGCTGTTGGAGACCTAAACCCTGACTTTGACTTTGAATTATTTTGGGGCTTTTTGTCAGGATTCTTTATGAAGTAGATGTGATAAACTATCTGCATTTGATACATAAATTTGGCAGAAACTATGCCTCTTTGTTTTTTTTTTTTAAATTAGTAGCCCCCGTGAAAATTTCAAGTGACTTTAAGCAAGCACCATAAATAAGAATCACATTCCTCAAATGTTGATAATGTTTCCTCCTCCCCTTGGTCCTTTTCTGTATGTAATATTTCACCATAGTTGAACTTGAAATCCTGAATATTGTAATCTTTAAGCAAAACTGTTTTCTTATTGCAGGAAAGATAATCCAGTATCCCATGGTCTTGCAGGTCAGAACACTATTATTAGAGTCAGAACAGAATTTTGCACAGATGGAGAAAAAGGTTTTGCATCTACTAATCCAGAAATCTCCAGACTCAACTAATTTTCTGATGTCAAGGCAAGAAACGTTTTGGTGTTTCTGTTTTGACTTCTTGCCTCCCTTTCAGGTTACTGATTGTATGTCAGTGACCCACAGAGATCTAACCAAAGTAGCTACATTATTACATATGCACTCTGCTAAATTCTAGGAGACAGCCTGAGCATCACAGAATGTGAAATTTATGCTGGTGAAGAGGGAATATGGATCAGCAACCCATTGATTTTAGCCAAAAATCAAATCAGCAGTAAGATCAGAGAAGGAGCTCTGTGGTTTCATCCAGACTCTGATCCACTTCATCATTCTGCTCCCCAGTGCATGAGAACCCCTCCAACTGCTGGAGAGGTGAGGAAATAGATTTACAACAGAAACTAGTGACAAAAAAAAGTTGAAAATGTTTTCTTTACTTTTTCCTGTAGATGATGAGATGTAAAAGTTATGAAAATGATGTGTATGTATAAGAAATATGTTATTTATATTCCACAAGAGTAACAGTTATTCCAATATAATGGCAGCCCCCCTTTATTCCTCAGCATCATGCATTTTCTTCATTTTGTGATATATTATGTGGCTTTTTGGTGTAACTACACTTTTAGATCCTATTGAATAGAATTTATGTCTTGCTTTATGGAAAACTTGTTTCATAATTCATTAATTATTTACTATTACTTGACCTTACAGTACATGAAGAAACCTATCCCATAACTGTAATTTCAATTCTCTCTAGTGTGAAATCAATCACTTTCCACATCTTTTATATTATTTAAAATGTGAATCGTGAAATTTTTCTGTGGACTTCTCCCAGGTTTTCAAGAACTTTCAAACCTTGGTGTGTGGGAAATGTGCAGGCTGTCCCCTGCAGACCTGGGCCAAGTCCTGATTGCATTGCAACCGCTGCAAAACCATTTGCTGTGGATGAGCTCCCTTCTTGCCAGTGGAACTGGGGTTGGTAAAAACCAGGAATATTTTATAAAGATCTACTTCACAGGATTTCTGTTTGCTGTGTACAAGTAATATTTAGATAAGGACATAGATTTTAACTGTGCTTCCCTATCCCTACAACCCAATTATTCCCAAGAATGTGACTGAACAAACTCGATGGGTGCAGTTGCCAGTGCTGGGGGAGCTCCTGGACAGCTGGGTAATGCTCAGTCCACTTCTGATATTTGTGTGCCCTGTACTGTGAGAAAAAGGTGTTGTGTTTGTATTCAGAGTTCAGGAACAATTGGGGAATGTTGTGGGAAGCAGCCTGGTGCACTCAAGAGTGTGATGGAAGTTCTGTTAGTGATACTGAGATACATTTTCTGATCTCTTTGACAGTAATTTCTGAAAATACATGAAGAGTTAAAAGGAGTAATCAGTTATGCACTTGACATTTGGAGGCTACTTTTTTCCTGAAAATCTGCAAGAGAAGTATCATCAGAAACAAGAATTTTTAAACTACATTTTAAACAGGAGATACATTTGTGGAACAAATTACATTTGTACTTCAGCCTGCATGAGTGCAGAAGAGTAAGATTTTTGTCCTTGATAAAAAAAATCTTCCCTTTTATTATTAATTGCTCCTCCTTTTGCCTGCATGTATGCCCATATTTTTTTGTTCTATGAGACAGTTTATCAACAAAATATGCCTTTTCTCCACATTTCTGTCAGTAGTTAAATGCCAAATGTTCTAAGTTCTAAAACATGTCCAGATTGCCAGATTGTATCTTACACAAACCGTGACTATTTTAGAAACATATATATATAATCATATTAAGCAAAAGCCATTCCAGCTATTCACGTATATGCTTTCATGAATCTCGGATGTAATTTACAGTATTTAATTTTACTTAAGTAACAAAGGCTTTGTAAGTATAGGTTTTCCTGATACCTGAGCACAGTTAGGAAAAAATTCAGGGTACATGTAATATAACACAAGGAAATAAAGTTAATTTTCTTGAAATATACAGCAGGGTATATAAATGGACTTCGGGAAAAAATAGTAGAATGAAAAGTCTAATGCTATTTTCCTAAGCCACATTTGCTAAATGCAGACTTTTGCAAGGTCAGCAGTTATACTGGAGTTGAGGAGAAATGGCTTCAGTGGCTTTAACTTTACCAGTGCCCTTGATGAGGTGCAGAGTTGTCAGTATTCTCGTAAAATTCCTCAGTGATGGCTTCTTCTGTTCTCTTTATTTCCTTAAGTGAACATCTGTCTAATTGTTCACCTCCATTGCTTTAGTGCTTTCCTCATGCTTTCTCTGTTTCCAGACAATAAACTTTATTTTCTTCATAAGAATTCAGTCTACGCAAGGGTATTAGGCAGCTTGTTTGCACCTTTTAATTTCTGGAAGTTTTCCAGAAGGGCTTTTTGCTGTAGTTCCAATGGGTTCATCAGTGAATCATGTAACATAATGCAGCATTGTGTTTGGGTTTTTATCCGTTACCTTCTGTTTATAAACATCTGCTTGGAAATTTTCTTTTTGAAATTTTTTTTTTTTAATATGTTTTACATTTTTGCATGTGGCATATGGGTAAGATATACAGTACCTTCTATTTTTTCAGGTGTTCAGGTAGGTACAGCCAGTATTTGCCTTAACATTTGGGAAAAGCCTAAGCAACTTACCTAAACCCCAAAATTTCGAGATAGAATATGTGCTGGTTATTTAGCTATGTTGCAATATCTGTTAAATTAAAAGCAATTTAATAATTGAATGACTGCATTAAAACTTGGCATTAACACTTATGGATGCGGGCTTGCAGAAGGCGTAGCAAAAGTCTCTCTGTCCAGCAGAGAGAGTATTGCTCACAAACTTAGCATGCTGCTTCTCTTGTGTTCAGCTCTTTGTGTTCAGGTCTTTTTCTTCCTTTGTAAAGTGGAAAGGCAGTGGGGGTCGTTGGGGGGCGTTTCTAAGATTGTTTTTTTCCTCTTATCTGTAAAGTATTTGTATTTAATCTTGCACACCTATTCTTCAGGCAGATATTTAAAGTTGGAAGTAGGTGGTTGTTAGGCTTTTCCTGCTGCTTTATTTGCTGTCCTGGCATCACTTCTGTATTTCTTATGTACAAAAACCTGTGCAAATATAATTTTAAAGGTATATTCTTCATCCTTCTGGCCATATTGTTCATACACATGTTGTATTTAGGAAACAAGTGTTTTAGTAATTTTAATGATGAGAGGCTGTCTGCTTTCCCTCTGTATTGCTGCATGAGACAATTATTTTCTGGATTACTTTTGTTATCTTGGGATAAAAATTTTATCAGAAAATTAATGTATATTTAGTAAATGAAAATTTAAATGCTTTTCATGTTGAGGGTGCTTAAAAATAAGATGTTTGTGAACTTTTTTCACATTTTCACTAAAGCCATTTTAAACTTTCTTAATTATTGGAACAATGGGACGTGGCCTTCTGACCCCTCCTGTCTGGGGCTGCCCCATTGTGCATCTCTAAAATACACGGTCTGGACTTTGATCTCAGCTTTTCAGACAACCTTGGAGTTACTTTACCTATTTAATGACGTGTTTGGTTTTATGTCAGTGATTCCCGAGATGGGCCACGTTTGCACACAAATTTAGTTTCAGCCTTTGTGTTTATTTTGTTCATATTTTCTTTGTCACACGGTATTTCTTTAGAAGGAAAGCAGAGAAAAGCTTCCTTCTTTTGTGACCACAGATCAGGTGGCAGAAGGGCAGGTTTCCATATTCTGGTACTGATATTTTCCTGTGCATGCAGAAAGGCTTCATATTTTTGTTCAAGTCTATATTGTGTATATTGAGTGTATATTAAGAAGCTGATCCTGCCAACCCTTGTACAAGAAATCTTTACTAATGTGATTCACTCCTTTTATTTCACTTTCTAAAATTACATACATATCAATGTGGCCATTTTCAATGCATCTCTTAGCTTGGGAATGTGAACAGCTGGGGAAACAAAAGAGTTTGTGTATGTGTTTATTTCTTTGAGGATACTGTTCTGTAAGTTATCAATGTTATATTGTTTAAATCTAGGAAATTGTAACCATGAGCTGCCAATTAAAATCGCTTAAATAGCTAATTATTCCGTTCTTTAATTTCTTGGTCTCATGTATTTATTTCTACTTACATTGAAGCATCCTGACATTATTCATAAGTACAGAAGTGATGACTTGTAACCATATCGATATTTTTATTTTTCCTAATACTAAGAGTGGGGGGAAAGAACCGTACCTTAAATCCCTTGGCAGGCTCTGCCATCCTCCCAAACAGCTGCAGTGCATTTGTAAACCTGCAGACGTCACTATTCTGCCAATTAATTGTGCTGCTGCTCCACCGCGCTCTGACCGCGCTGAAAACGCTCACTGCTCCCGTCTCGCAATTACAGCACTTGGTTTTCAATCTGAAACAATTCCATCAGATTTATTTTAATATTGTTACTAACAGTAACTATTGTAATTAACATTTCCAACATTCCACTAAAGAGTGGAACCCTTTTGAACTTGTAGGAGCCATGTCCTAAGACTTGTCTTTAATTATTAGTTATTGTCGTTTCAATACAGATTTATGAACTACTTATTTTGTGTCATATAGCATACCATTTTTAAGCAACATTTTTCAATTTGAACACAGCTTCCAGGAGGGCAGGCTGCCCAGAACATCAGTGATCTCACAGTTATTACTTTGTGTCATATATAATCTTGTTTTTTCCTGCAACAAATAAATCTTTGGGCCTCCGTGCAAAAAACATTTGTGGTTACAGTATAATAAAAATAAACCGTTTGTCGTGACTGCAGCTGACATTTATCAGCCTATTTGTGGGTGCTCTTTCTCTCTCTGTATAATACGGAACATAATTTGTCACTTTGTAAATACATTCCAGCCTAAATCCCTGCCAGCATCTGTTAGTGTTTGAAGGATTAATGCACTGCACAGTGCATGTCTGCACTTTCAGGCAACAACGTAGCTTATGGTTATGGATCATGGGAGAACAGGGAAAAAGGGTTCATTTTGTATTTACTTAAACATTGTTGCCCTTTTGACCATCATGCTTTTCTCCTCTTGTTTGTCATCTGGAGTGGGGATGCTGCCTGCCCTTCCCTTCCCTCTGTGACAACTGGGGGTAAAATCCTGCTGTAAGTTTTGTACACCACGGTGTGTGGAGCACACATGTAATACCTCTTTAATTTTTTTAAAATTTATTTTAACTTTTTTTTAAATTTTAATTTTATGGATAATTAACAATGGTAATAAAGTATTGCAATGGGGGATGTTACAGCTTTAGTCCATTTGGAAATTCTCCTTTTTCCCCCAGTTTCTGCCATTTCCACCAATTCCAGCATTACCCCATTGCCTCCTACCTTCCTTCTCTGCAACCCATAAACTGGGATTATTTAATCTTAAAGATTTAAATAGAGGGAGTTTTTAAAAGGAAAAAAAGCCTGTAGCTTCTAAATTATCTCGATGCTGTTTGCCTTGTTGCTCTCTTTGAAAATGCATTCTGCTATCACTTCGAATCTTGCAGAATGAAAGGAATTGAAAACATCTGAATAGGAGGCTCTCCACAGCTGAGATTCTGTTACATGTTCCCAGGCTCCCTTGATCATTCTCTAAACAAGGAGAAATGTTTATTAGAATGGTAAACCATACACATGATGTTATATATTGCCAAGATTATTTGAGATTCCCCAAGATAAATTCAAATGAGCTTTACAGGAATTGGTGTTTGGAGACGGAAAGAAGTTATCTATATCCAGGGAAAGAAAAATGAAATCCAGCTAAAAGTAGGCTCCCAAATAATTACCCACAGTTCATGTGCATTAAGAGCTAAACAAATTCCTATTGCCAAAATCTACTGTAATTTTTTGCTTAAATACATGTAATTTCTTGTTATTGAAGCAAATGTGTCCTGTGTGCAATGGAACCATGTGTATCCAGGAAAAATCAGGGCATTTGGAGACTACTAAATGAAGTATTCTGAAATTATAGTCCAGCAGTTTTTCTATGTTTTTGTTCTCTCTGGTTATGGAATAAATATTTTAAAAAATGTCTTTAGGAGAATGTCTTCTTTTGCTCTTTCTAAGCATGATTTAGGATTGCTGGGGCATAGCTCACTTCACTGAAGATATAAATTTCATAAAGAAATGCAGATGATTTCCTTTTTTTCCTTTATAATTATCTTCAGATGATATGAAAGGCCAAATTTACAGAGATACTGATCTATGAGTTAACTAATGTAAAGATTGTGAAATAACATTATTGCTTATTGTAGTGGTAAGTGGTATTTATTACAGAAGATTTATTAAAAAAGGATATTAAAATCTGAAAAATGAAGCAACCACAATGAAATGAGTGAGTGTATGTGTAGACATTTGCTAATAGAAAGAGATAAAGTTCTAAAACTATTGGGAAATTTAAAAAGGTGATTGCATGATAAGTCAAATATGCAAACTGTACCTGGAGACTTGGATCCCATTTTCATATTTGGATTTTAAATTATAGGTAAATGAAGTATTTGGATGAAGGAAAAATATTGCTGTGAACAGTGATTTGTTTAAATGTGAGGACCAAATGCCAGATTTATATGCCATCCTCAGAAGCTGAACTCCTTCCTTCCTATCAGGCCATCTTTATCACTTTTCCACATCTCTCGCCTTCAGAATTTCAGGCTCATGTGTTGCTTTTACATTTAATCTCCATCTAAGGGAGCATCCAGACTTCTCGGTTGCTTTTATAACCCAGCTGAGCCCAACATTAAATCTCCACTTCAGATGTTTGTTCAAGCTTATTGTGTGTGGGGACAATTGCAACTTTCAGACATTCATTTGCAGGACAATCCTACAACAGCTTGAGGGCTTCAGGTTTTTCTGAAGAGGCCTCTAGGTTTTACATGGTGCCAGAAAGATAAATGCTGTTCTCTGCCAAACATCCAGAATTGCTCTGGAGAAGGGATAGAGGCAAAGAAAACAATGGTGCTAATAATTTACTCTTAATGATAAAATGTTGGTTGCAGGCTGATCAGTAATCTGAGCAGTTTACAGGCTCACTCTGACCCATGAAATCTTGATCTCTGTGCTGTTCTCTTGGCTTGGATGAAGGCAGCCCCTGCAGGAATTCCATTTTTGTGAAGATCAGGAAGATCTAGTTACTTAAGCAGGAAGAACCAGGCTTTACAAATTAAGGTTTTGGGAGAGGTTGCGCACAGCATCAGACTATGACAGGATTGAGCAAGAATAATGGAAAAATTGACACCACTAAATTACAACCAAAATACAGGTAAAACAAACACATCGGGAAATAGTGAAACCAAGCATTACTAAATAATTTCTTTTTCTAATGAAAGAAAGGGAATCCTTTTCATGAAGAATCAGGTTAGTCCCAGCTATTTCCTTGTACATCTCATAAATGGGTAAGCAAAATGGTTAATATTTGGGAAACTGGTTTGTGCTGTCTTGCATAAAGTTAGTAGAAATTTGAAAGTTCTGCACAAATACTGCTGATATTGGGGGGAAGAGGAGGGGGGAAGCGGGAAAAATGAGTGTAACAATGTTCCACCACAAGGTCTTCTAATGAACTTTATTGAGGTATCCCAAAGGTAGCAGAAGAACACATTATTAAAGCATCTGCCAGAGGAGCTGCATGTTTCTAAAAGCAGTGGGAAGCATCCATCCCCATCAGCCCCAAGGAGCTGCAGAGCATTCAGAGCACACAACCAGGTGAAGCTGCCCTTGCATAAATACAGTTTTGCATGAAGTACCAAATGTTGACTGCATTAGGGACAGTAATATTTGCAGTCCTAATCTTGAGTGAAAGCCTTTTTCCCCATTAGGTACCCCCATAAATAGTGCATGGCACAGGCTATTGACTGTCATGAGCTATGTGCCAAATTGTCAGATGTGCTTCTAAAACATCCTCTGCGCCATCCTCAATGTGGAAATATGAGTTTATTTGGGCATTGCTTGTCATATGCTGAGATTTGGTTATTTGTTTACCTATTTTCAGATAATTCCACTGATTTTTCATCAGCTTTGATGTAAATTCCTTTTTTTTTCCTGAAGATTTTCTTTCTCAGACAACCTATCAAAACTATCTGCATTCCAAGACGTAGTCATGAAGATTTTTCTGTATTAAATTAAACCGCTTTTTACCAATTGATTGTTGTACTTTCAGTTCCTCAAAGTCAGATATTCCCGTTGTTGTGCTAAGTATTCAGTTTTGCGTTAAGGACTTTTAAATACTGAAGATGTACACACACTGTTTTCTGAGAGTAAAATTATACAGTAAATTATGTACTGTCCACTATGGTACATTTTAAGTAGGCCCTCACAAAATGACTTGTACTTACATAAAGATACAGGGGCTACAGCATATTTATTAAGACTCTTCAACTCTGTATGAAACTGGAGCAGTCAGAAGTAATGGTGTCTGCTGAAAGATTCTTTATCATATGAATTTACTTTTAGTCATCTATTATTTATTTCAGCTATTTTATATGCCATTATAATAAATATTATGACAGAGAAAGCTTTTATGCTTCAACTTATTGTACTGCTCTTCACTTCCTTGCAATCCTTCAGGAAAATGTAGCTATGCTTTACCTATATTTAACGTAAATCATCACTTACATTTGAATGAAAAATTCACTATGAAAAAAGGCTCCTTCTTCAATACCAAGACACAAATGCACAATCATGTTTACTGCCAAACTACTCTACCATGCAGTGTTCATTTTTAACCAATTTTTAAGCTGTAAAGTGAATGCATTGCATATAGTGAAATAACTGGCTTTCTGGGGGTTTTCACTTTTGTGTTACTTTCTGGCTCAATAAGCATTTTTCTAGCATGAGTGCAAAGTATAGCCAATTGCACTTCAACATTTTTAATATTTTTTCTCCAATAGGGAGCAGCTTACATACAAAACTGAACAAGCTGTTTTCTGGGGTTGTGTAGAGTAATGAAACTTACCTGAAAATATTGATGAAAGGCTTTTTGAACTGGGTGTGAAACATGAAATACAAGATAAATCTTTTTCTTTGCACTTTTCAAAGTGTTATTGTGTTGGGTTTAGAAGAGGACTTGCTTGGAACTGGAGATTGATTTGCCTTTGGCTGTTTTTTCAAACACACTACGTTGATGCCTGGACGTTGTTAGCCATTGAAGCTCGTTGGGCTTCATAAAATACAAATACCCCCATCTCAAACTCAAAACTCTCAGTTGGTTCTGGCTGACCTGGGTTCCACAGGGTTCAGCAGACAGCAGAAGTGTCCCCACTGCTGTGTCTGCTCTCCTTTGCAGAGCTGCTCTGGCTCTAGTCCTGAAGGTGCTTTTGGATGCAGGTGGGACATTTTTCCTGGGTATCTGCAGCAAGGACAGCAGTTCCTTTTGCACAGCCTTTCAATGGCACCATGTAGTTATGATCCTGTGGTTTGGAAAGGAGCTCTTTAATTATTCTACACTCATTTAATTACCTACTTTCTCCTTAAATTATGTAATTGAAAATAAAGTAGTAGAGGGAACATTAATACCTTTTGTCAATTTAACTTTCAAAATTCTGGAGTTTCCTGCCTTAGTGTATTGATTGGACGATGGCACTTTAAAGACTGTCTCCTTTAGTTGGGAAGGTGGCAAGTCTCATTGAAGGTTTCACAACATAAAATGAGGCATAATTCAGTACTGAAAACACGTGAAGTGAAGTAGTGAGAGACATCAGCATAATACAATTATGACACATTAGATCAGGGCTTGCAGCATACCATTAACAATCAGTTCTGACTGCAGAGAACAATTACAGTTAAGATGCCTTTTAGCAAAAATGATTTTTAGTTTTATTTTTTATTAAAACCCCCTATGCTCTTGTATACATATCACAATATGTGACACCTAAGGAATGAGGGAAAACATTATAACAGAGGTAATTCTGAGCTACTGTAAGAAAACAAACATAAAACCTTCTACTTGTCATTTAATGGAGATATTCTTACATTATTAAGAACATACCTTGCAAGTATATTGCCTTATTCATAAATTTTTTTGAAAAAGGTTTTGTGATATAAGTAACAGTGGGAAAATTTGGAATAAAAATGAATTGATAGTAAAGGTTTAGCATTTCACAGTCTCAAACTGTAGTAGGAACTGGTGGTCTACAGAAGAGCTCTGTGGGGCGAGCAGTGCTGGATTCTCAGTTGACAGGAGAATCTGAAACAAAAAAAACCTGGAGAACCAAGCCTAACCTCATGGTGCATTAAACTGATTTCTTCCCCAGTTGTGCTTGGAGTAAACACTCACACTTGGCTTCTTGAGTGCCTTCAGAACCTGAGGTGTCAGGTTGGACATCCCATACTCCAGTTTTTCCTGTGAGGAAAGCAAAGTAAATGTGTGTTTGTGCTCAGTATGTGCCTTCTGTGCGTATGAAGGAAATACAGGCTGCAACCATCAAGGTTTTAAACAGAAAAAGCAGGGAGAAATTTGAAAAAATATTATGATTTCTAAATCTCTGATTTTTATGTTTTCAATATATTAATCCCCAAAATCAGGCCAATCTGAGTCTGCTTAATTTCTATCTCAGAAAATATTTTGGAGGCTTCATACTTTCTTTTTTTCTTTTGGACTTGAAGTACAGCCACCTCTTTTCTGTTCTTGGAATCAGCAGCAGAAGCCTAAAGAGCAAAAGCATTACCTGAGTGATATCATGTGGACTTGAATCCTTGTCCCCAAGAGGACAGTAGCTGACAGCTTGTGGTCTAATCTGTTGAACTACTCGATTATTATGTTTTTTGACCCCCTCATGTCCCTATATTTGCAGCATTCTTGTCCTTTTACCCTTGGGAGAGACAGGAGGATGTTTCAACTGAGGAAAGCAGAGGCAAAGTAAACCAAACTATGCACACCACTTCTGTAATGAGTAAACAGCTTTGAACTGCACAGCTCAAGAGAAATTGTTCTGGAGTTCTATTGCATAATGCAAGGCAGCATCATTTTTCTCAAGTCTCTGACCATCAAACAGAAGAAAATATTTACCCAGTGGGGCAAATTGAATTCCAGAATGACGTGCATCTTGTGGGGGTAAAATAACTCTTTGTGGCAAAGTCTGGTTTAGCGTTTTCTGACTCCAGGACTTGATACTTCTGTGGAGAACTGAACCTGTTGAAATTTTAGTTGTGTTTATTTTGCTGTCCTGATAAGTCTGTCTGGAATGGGACAAGAGGAATTGAAGTGATATTCTGTTTAAACCAAACCTGTAAGGTAGTTGTAGCAGGCAGAACGGGTACAAGCAAAATAGAAAACGGATGTAGGGAGAAAAGTGCCAGATGTAATGAAATGGGGAGATTAGTTGGATCGCTTGAGCTTGGGAGACAATGGGAGACTCTTCCTGGCTTCCTTCTGTGCTGACTTGTGTGCTGCTGTCCTTTCATTCTCCAGCAATGCTTGTGGTATGACCCTGTAATCCCAGCAGATCCCTGTTGCAACCACCAGCTACTTTGTTCCGTGATCACTTTAGTGTTGTGATGAAATCAGGCTTTTGGTTCATTTTGTTCTGAGATTTGGAGTTTCAAAATATCTGGAAACAGGGATCTTAAAGCTGAAAATTGTGTTTTGGGATAGTGTGTCCTCTCCTAGGTGAAAAATTTGCTTTAGGGGTATACAGAATTGCTTTTGAAGACACAGAATCACAGAATGGTTTGGGTTGGACATTAAAGCCTGTCTTGTTCCAACCCCCTGCCATGAGCAAGGACATCTTCCACTATCCCAGCTTGCTCCAAGCCCCATCCAACCTGGCCTTGGACACTTCCAGGGATGGGGAGTCCACAACTTCTCTGGGTAACCTGTGCCAGGGCATCCCCACCCTCACAGGGAAGCACATTTAGAATATGCCCTGGTAAACTCTTTATTTATTATATAAAGTGCTGTGTAGACTGATCTGTTATTTTCTGTAGTCATTTTATACTGTCTTTTATATCACCTGCTATGAAAAATAGATATTTTTGGATTAATATGTGTTAGCTGGTTTTTATGGAGTATTTACTGATTTTTTTTTTCCTATTGGTATGGTACCTAAAAAATAGCATGTATCAAACATAGCACTTACTCTACTTTTTATTTCATGAGTTACATAAGTTTCACCATCAAAATCAAAGCAAAAAGATGCCTATTAACCTTAACACTGCTAAAGTTGATTCATTGCATTATATGAAGCCGTGCATTACGTATTGTATGTTTTTAGCAGAATCACCAAATCACAAATGCTACTTTTGGCACTAAATGTTGTGCTCGTCCATCCCTTTTGATGATTTGTATTCACTCTGGGGTTATAATGTTAAACAAGGGAATCAGACAAGTTTCATAACACATTTACTGTAACGTGATACTGTGAACTGAACTTGCTGTTATTTATCTTTTTTTATATTTTCTCTTGTTCCAGCATAAAGCCAAGGTAGAGGCAATGACCTTAGACCTTGCTTCTCTTCAGAGTGTGCAGCACTTTGCTGAAGCATTCAAATCCAAGAATCTGTAAGTACTCAGAAAATTAGATATAATAATTTCTTGTTATTTTAACATCTTTATCAGCTGAGCACAATTGGCAGAATCACCACAGTTGGATGGATCAACTGCAGTTAGTGAATAATGTTTTCACAGGAATTTTTTTTTCAATGTAAATTAGAGATCATTTGTTTTCATTTTAGAAAAAAAAAAAGAACTTACAGATCTCCTATTATTTGATGTGTAGCCCCACTTTTAAAGGGCTTTTTTACCCTGTGGCCTTTGAAAAAGAGCAAAGCTGAATTGCATAAAAACAGCTCAGGCAAGTTTTAACAGTTTTGCAGTAGTTTGGAAGAGGTCAAGGATGAACAATTAGTGCACTGCTTGTCTTACTTTGTTTTCTAACCTTCTCTCTCTCCTTTTCATTTGTAAAGCTTTAAAAAATATAGCCCTTTGAGCCAGACAGCTCCATTTTCCAGATCTGTATGTGGAATAGTCCGTAATAAAAGGAAAAAGAAAAAGGGGAGAGGTTGTGATAATGACACCACTTAACAACAGACAAATTTATATGGAGATAACCAGGTTAGATTCCAAGTGCTTTGTTTAATTTAGCTTGAACAGAGCAATGAATGTCTGAATTGAAGAAATTTTAAAGCTTTTAAGTTCTAAGTCTTGACAATAAATTCCACACTGTGCTTTTATCCACAGTTTGACCCACTGATTGTTGTGAGTATTCAAACTTAGCTATTTTCTGCAAGTATTTCTGTAACTGATATGCATCTTCCTGTTCTCGAGAGAATATGACCGCTTAGGCAGCTTTGAAAATACATTGTCGTAGAGAAAATATATAACAAAGAGTGTTTTTTTCACTTTTGAAACACTGCCAAAGCTAAATCTCACATGGATAGATAGATGACATTTTAGTACTTATAGGTCTTTTAGACTCTAGGATTGTCAAAACTGACTTCTAACAGAAGTTTCTTTACTGCCAAAATCTTTAGTATCAATATTTTCTTATCATGTCATCTTCATGTATTAAAATTTCTTGAAAGACAAATCCTTGCAGTATTGCTGCTTTAGTACTAACTTGGTTTTGTGGTGTGAGAGCAGTAGGTGTTTTAGTGTAGAATCTTCATGCTTTTAATATGCTACATTTCTTTAAATGTGTGGTGCAGTGGAAAGTAAAAACCACCCTTCTTCCAAATGCATCTCTTAACCTCATTTGTGTGTTGTAGCTCATACCATGGTTGTCCTGGCTAGTCCATTAGGTATGCATATTTATAAGTCCTTGGAAGTGAACAGGCTTAAGTCAATTTTTGCTAGAGAACTTAGGAAATGAGAAGATCTAGAATCAGTAAAACCTGTTTTGTTTTAGTTGGCATACCCCATTCTACCAGTGTAGGTCTGTTAAGCTACATTGTCAGTGATGGACAGGCTTTACTAATGTTTCACTCTCATTTTATTTGAAAAAAAAAAATTGTAATAAGCAGCATCTAAAGATTCTGCCTTGTCTTCAGGCCTTTCTGTCTTAAATATGTGCTCAAATGTGCCTGTCTGGCAGGACTCATCCCAGCATTGTCTGGAAGTCTATGCGCTGTATCTGTTGTGAGACTTGTGGGGTTTTGACCAAAATAAATTTCCAGTTATATTTTGTTTAAGGCCTGGGGCTGGATGGAAACCAGGCCACACTGTGCCTGTAGCTCTGGATCTTTTATCTGATGCAGATACAGAAGAATCACCTCACAGTCATCTGCACTGGCAGGAGGGTGGACCGGAAAGACCTACCAGGCCTTTCTGGCCTCTGATTTTTCTGTGATTCAACTATTTCTGGACAAGTTTGGTAAAGCAATTATGTGGCAGAGGCATCTTATTGCTGCAGTGGTGGGCTGCTGTGTTTCCCAGCTCTAATGAGCACTAATGACCTTTGCTCTCTCCTCGTTCGTTTGCTGTGCCGCAGTGTCCAGAGGCTTCTGTCACATTGGGGATTCCTTTGCACCAGTGGCTTTATGAACAACTGGAAGGAATCTTGCAGGCTCCAGGGACAGACTGAGCCTTGTTCTTTATGCTTCGGCCAGTCCTGTCAGTTGGCAGCCAAAGTTTCAGAACAGGGGTTGATATCCCTGTAGGAGAAGCACTTTAACTGGGGTCCTCCCCTTTCCCATGAGGGACCTGTCACTCCTGTTAATGAGTGTAGGAAATATGTTAAGAGAAGAGGCTTTTCTTTCTCTTAGGGATTTTTCAACAATAAAGCAGGTAGAAAAAACAAATAAAGTGGTCTTTTTTTTTTTTTTTTTTGTTTGGTTTTTTTCCAAACAAAACTATCATTTGAGTTCTGAGCTATATAGATGGGTTTCTGGGAAAAACTACAATACTTTTAAAATGTCAAGGAGAAATTTTGTATGAGCACACACGTTTTAATAAAGACCTGTATTTTATTTCTTGCAACATTTAATATGAAGAGGCCTTTAGAACTCAGTGGTGAAATCTTAAACTTCTCCGTGCTAGTAGTGATATTCTCTGTTTAGTTTTTCCAGTTCACTGTTGGTTTCTGGGACACCGGTATTTTCCAGAACCTGTTGGTCTTACTGACACATGACCTAATAAATGAAAATTTACAAAATAGATAATAGATAGGCATGCCCTCTGAAGTTCTGCTTTGCTGGCACACTTTGTGGCTCTCGGTGCTGTTTTTTGTCAGCAGATGTAAGGGTGTGCTCATAGTCACATCACAACCTGGGATCCTGTTCTTCCCTGGTTGATAGCAATTGGAAAATAGTCTTGAAGAACAGATCTCCTCCTGGATGAGAAAACTGAAAAGGAACAACTCCAGAAAAAGGATGCCTAAATTTTATTGAGTTAAAACCTCTTGCAGCTGGGGAAGCTGGGGGTGTTTGTTTTACTGAGAACAGAGGGGAAATTGCTGAAACTGTGAATCTCTTCTCTTAGTCAAATAAGTTGTAGAGAAAAGAAAAAAGCCTTCTTGAATGTGCTTGGGAATCTGAGAGATTGTGGAAACCATGTGAAGAATGAAGAAATGTCATCCTCTGCTCAGCAGGAATTTAACGGGGCTGGTTGCATACAGAAAACAAATGATGCAACAGAGGGAGCCTTGAGAAAAACATAAATAATAAACGGGAGGAAAGAGTTCCTCTGAAAAAAAAATTAATATGAATTGGAATAGTACTTTAAAGGCTAAGACTAAGAAGCCTTCCTTGTTTGAAAGTAAAAGTCAGATGATTCATCTATAAATTATCATACTTCTGAGATTTGGTAGAAATCTTTTATTCCTATATGGATTTGTTAGGTGTTGCAGACTTGTCCACAGATAAAATCTGAGCTCTGAATATATAAACACTGGTAAATTAGGCCATACTCCTATAAATATATTCTAGAAAATCCTTCATCCTCTTAGAAAAAAAAGAAAAAAAAAGATTTTTTTGTTTGCATTATCTATACTCTTGAGTTGATACAGCTGTTTCTTTTTCTGAGACTTTTTTATCCATGCAGTTTCAAATAAAGCTTTGGGCAGAAGGGTTTTGCAGATTATTTTCGATCCTGCAGTTCTGTGATTCCAGCACTCAAACTTTCTCTGGGAGTAGGTCAGAGCCCTCCAGTTTTTTCTGCTCTCACAGGTAGAAGGATTCTGTGGGCAAAATAAAGTAAAAACCTAAATAAGTTGGATCTCCTAAAACTGACTTTGGGAGAAGACAGAATAAAACAATATTGCTGTTTAATATTTGATCTAGCATTGTAGCACAACCTGAACACAGTGTGACTAGCACATAAAATGGATGTCCAAAAAAAAATAGTGCTCAAGGATTTCTAGCACAAAATCTTTCAGAGAAAGCCAGCTGTCTTTTAGTATTTGGTATTTCTGGCTTGTTTTCCGCAGATACATTCCTCACTGCATATTTCCACCAGGAGTGAATGAACTTCATCTTCCTTCCTTGTGAGGACAGTGCAAATGTTAGGATGACAATGGGAAAAGAGATCTCAGTGCCCCTAAATGGCTGTATTTGTTCAAGTTGCTTCTTTTTTATGTATCAAGTCTTTCCCCTCTGCTGGTTTCCAGCTCAGGCAGTTCATTGAATGTCTCTGTTATGGAAAGTCGAATAAATGATCTGTTTATAATAATGTTCTGGGCTAAGATGGATTTGGCATGAGCTGATTTTTGTGCAGCTGGCAGAGGCAGACCAACCAATCTTTCATATTAGTGTTTTGGAACTAAGAAACACTGAATTGAATCTGCTATTTATTGAATGGGCACAATGTGAGGAATTATGGTTGGTATTAATCCCCCTTATAGAAAAAATGACAGCCCTCCTGTGATTGTATAGAAAATAGCATTGGAATTCAGTCAGGGTCACTGCTGGATAGTTCAGGGTCTGTAGAATTGGTGTTTGTGCAGCAGTGTAGAATTGTGAATGTGGCACTTTGGTTTCTATTTCTCAGTTTGATCATCCTACACTTGACTGAAACCTGCAAACTTTAACTGGGGACAGCACTGATGGTTCAGTTCTAAAACTTCCAAGATAGGACCAGCTGTCAATATTTACAGCCAGGGTGTGATGGCATTTGCCCAGTCCTCATCATAAGAACACTTCCATGATCAAAGCAGCAGGCAGGAATGAGCAGTAAAGTTAGAGGTGAAATTTTATGTGCATTTGTAGTTTTCAGTGGTGCATAGTGCCACTTGGTTTGAATTAAAGTTATCTTCTGCCAAACAGTAAGACTTTAATTTAATGTTCTCAGTGTTTGAGGGAAAAAAGCTGAAATCATCCTGAAAAATCTTGAATTACTCCAAAGATATGAAACAATGTTTGCCAATAGCTACTACTTAGAATTTTCTGAATTGGTAGGAGCACAATTATGCAGGGCTTCCAGATGTAGATCTTCACTGCAGTTACTTTCCTACACTTTAAAACAGGATTGTAATTTTTTTTGTGTGGTAAGAATTGACATATGCTAACAGTTTATACACTAATGATGTGTGTAGAAATATGGAAAAGACAGCAGTTATGAATTATGGTTCTCCACTTGGAAGTTTAGGCTCTTATTTTCCCTAACCAGACCCAAAATGGAGTGGGCCAGGTTTTCAGCTGGCTTCCTCAGCCGAGGCCCCAAACTCTGTAACTTCATTCATTTTTCATGCTGCAGGCAGAAGTGTGCTGAAACCTTGCAGGTGCAATTAAGATTTCAAAGCCTGATGAAAATTCAATCCAGAATATGACTTTTCTGCATTTCCATATATTATAACTGGCATATTTCAAGTGTGTTATTTTTCATTCCAACTGAATGACAATTAAATCATAGATTGCGTGTGATAAATTCTATGCATACCTGAGCATACATATGTGAAAATGGGATCTGCTTAGCAAGTTGTTACAAATATAACTTAAAAGATCTGGAAAAAAAGAATGTATGATTCAGATGAATTCTCAGTGATGCCATTATGCCAACATGTTTCCTGGTTCTGTAGCTGATGTATCTCTATCAGAGATGATTGTTGCCACTGCTTATTGTCTTTCCAAACCTGAGCATATTTTATATCACTGTACAACTCTGTTAACTCTTTGCCATTAAATAATTACTTTTTGTGAATTAAAACTAGTGACAGTTGGGATTTTACTTTTGTCCTCTCAGCTTAGAGGATGGTTGGCATCCTGGCAGCGCTACTGAGGCACAAACTTCCGGACAACATTGTGCATTTTGAGATATCAAAAAATACCCACATTGAATTAAGAAACATGCATAGTTCAGAAGTTACTGTTGCAGACAGCACATATCTTAAATTTAAATAAGATCAAAGGCTGACTACATTTGAAACGTACATAATAATATTAGGGTAAAACTTTTTTTTTTCTCTTTGTGGTGATGCTGGGCCTTATTAAAGCCTAGGGATTGGTTTTCTGCATAAATAGTTTTTCTTTTTCTTCTTTCTTCTGGTTTCAAGCTCTCATACACAATTACCCCTTTGTGGTAGCATATGTCAAGTCATGTGGATCCAAAAACTATTTCTAGTATTTTATAAATAAAAAATTAAAAATCTCAGAAGCTTAAGCCCTTCCCCCTTTTCCTGGAGGCAGAGATCCTGATGTTTTCATCAGATCACTTTTCCTTTCATCTGCTCTATCATGCAAATACCTTTGGCCTCAGAATATTTAATTTTTTTTTTAGAGTCCATATTACTTCACCATAGCTTTACATACAGTTACATCTACAAGAATTATGAAGTGTTTTTACACATTACTAACAAAAATATTTTGTTTGGTGTTTGTTATGTAGCATTGTGACTATAACTGTGCTGTCCAAAATTTCCAAACCTGCCACATGTCTTTGGACACTTTGCACTCACTTCACTCTGCCCTAACAAAGAAACCTTGAAAACCCTGCAGGGACTTTCTGCTCAGCACCTTGGTTGTTGTGGTGCCCATTTTCAGCCATGTCTGTGCCTAAATCCAGGGTGAGTCTAAGATGGCTTGTGGCTCTGCCTTCCTAAAAAAATTCCACAAGAGGCACCAGCTGTGAAAGCTGTTTTGAGCATCTAAATAAGTAACATATGTATCATTAATATGATTAATTACTGATTAAAACATATTCTGTCACAAATATACCAAGGATTTTTGAGCATTATGGCTTAATGAGTTTTGAGAAGCTCTATGTGTTTAATTGATGTTGCCTTCTAAAAATTCTGAATTATAAGGCCAGAGTATTTAATTACATATACATTAAAATATATTTAATCTATTTAAAAGTTAAATGCTTTCTAGGGGAGATAATTAAAACACAGAAGGCAGGGTCTTCTGGCACTGGGGTAGGAAAGCCTCACTGCTGGCCTGAGACTGGCCATGGATCTTAGAATCCAAAAATCTGTGTAATAGACTGAAAAGGTTGTATTTCTTTATTAGCTGTTCCCCAAAATCCCAGAGGATGTCAGAGTACATTAATTTCCATCACAGCATGGGACCTTTCAGGTCTGAATGGCAGCACACAGCTGCTGTAGGGGCTTTCTGAATTCTGTTGCAGCTCTGTAATCTCTGGGCAAAACAGTGAAGAGTCATTGGCAAGTGAAATGCTTTAAATCCGTGAGGTGTTTTATTCTTTGAATGGTCAACCGCAGTCCCAAAAACATTTTCCAAGGGTTTAGCTGTTTTCAATTGAAAAGATTACAAATATGTAATAAAAGTAACAATTGACCTTTTTTTCTTTTGTTTCGTGAGTTTTAGCTTTCTTTTTCTAACAAGTCCTTATTGTGTGCAAATGCAATTTGTATGTTTAGAAGTACATGCAGAAACAACAAATCATTCCATGCTAATGGCAAAAATGACTATTTCTTTAGGTCTGTCTTGTTTGTGACTGCATGTAAATGTGTGTAAATAATGATTTGCTGCAGAGTTTGAAAAAGATGCACCACTTTGAGGCAGGAAGTGTCCTTAGCTGGGCTGCTGAATGAAAATTACCAGATGCTGGATATTTTCATTGCTGCTGTCTCTTATTAATTTCTGAAGGCGCAGGATGATGTGGGGTTATTTTGGTAGTTGTCCCCTCACTGTGTATATAAGAAAAAATAAAAAAGGGAAAACCATGACTAATGGATGTTTGCTGTTTGGTTTTAAATCAGTTGAGACCTCTGTTCCTTCTCCAAACATTTATGAAATTGTACACTGATGATTCTAGAGAGGTAATGAATAATGATTGAGGGATGGTTGACCTATATGGCACTATGCAGATGATGTATTAGGAAGGCACAGGAGCAGCTGCTCGCAGTAATTCCCATGTATGTGTTATGAAGGAAGAATCAGAACAGTTTCAGTCCACTCCCATTAATCTCTTAGAAGTGGGGCAAAAGTATTTGCTGATCAACAGTGTCAAATCCTGCAAAGAAATCCAGTAGGATGAATCGCAGAGAATTTTCCTTGCTTCTAGCAGGAGGTCATCCATCAGGGCTCTAAGTCCTGTGTTAGAGGCTTGCCTTAAAATGAAGCCTGTCTGACAAGCATCCACATTTCTGTCAGCTGGCAGTTGGCAATAAGGATATTTTTGTTGACCTTTTAGCCAATAATTTTAGAAAAAGGGATGTTAGACATTAAGCATTTGTTTCTAAAATTCATTGAATTAAGCAGTGCTTTTTTTTGTTGCCTTTTACATTGAACAAGTAAATACAAAATTTAAATATTTTTGTGTCATTATTAGATTATACATGGTTCTGAATTTTCCTGCGCTGTCTGAACCTGACTTAGTGATTTTCTTGTTGCTCGGTTTCCTGTCAATACTGCTTGTAAAACTGGGGGGGATTTCTGGAGATGGTTGTTTAATTCATTTTCTGGAGAGCCATAAGCTTCTCTTGCCTGTTGGATATTCCTTTTGTGTATCTAGGCATTCCCTCATGGAAAGAAGTACAACTTTCTAACTTTCAGAGAAAGCAACCTGGGTGTTCAGGGTTATGGGGTGGAAAAGTTTGGTGGGCTGTGACTTTGCTTCTTTGTGGAAGAGAAGTCGCAGCTCTGCCTTCTTTACTGGCCGTGACAGAGGTCTACAGTTGCTTATGGGACTTTGGGGATATGGTGAGGCCTTTTCTGTTGAATTTCTGTGTAATTCCAAACAGTGTGAACTTTTCAAATCGCTTGAGAAGTGCCCCAGATGGTGTGACATTCTGCTTCATGGGAAGATTTGAAAGTATTCCCTTTGCATACTCTCTGGTTAACTATTTCATTACGTTTGAAATGGGAGAACACCAAAGCCAAGAACTCTGTTGACATTTTGGTGGTGTTTGTTTAACCTCCTAGTGCACAGGCTACATTTGTTGAAAAATATTATTCTTACCTTTGCAAATCATCAGTAATTAATTCCCTTGGAAATATCT
Organism: Bombycilla garrulus; assembly: GCA_013400315.1. NCBI lineage: Eukaryota > Metazoa > Chordata > Aves > Passeriformes > Bombycillidae > Bombycilla > Bombycilla garrulus. The sequence goes on from VXBU01012053.1 coordinate 429,565, forward strand.
ACTGCTGCACACAGCCAGCTTGGGAGGCTGCTGACAGATCACAGTTTTACATCAGGTGCTAACAAATTGATTATTAAATTTCATAACTAACTGATTTATAGCAACAATTTAATTTCTGTATCTCTCTAATGTATTCGCTTACTGTATTTTCAAATAGTTGGATTGCTTAGTTGCTTCTAATGGTGAATTGTGCACAGCATGTGAGATCTGAATGACTTCCCCAGTGCAAAGGTTAGTAAAGTACCACAGGCTTTGTGAAGTGCACAGAATATTAGCTGCATTTCAGCTCAGGTATTCACATTTAAGATTATCCTGGCTAATTCTGCATGCTTTTGAACTTTCACTAAATTGTGGGTACACTTACCAGCACAGTGAGGGGTCTCTGGGATTGCTGTGCAGTTGGAGCAGTGTGTTCCTGAGTGTCAAGAAGCAGTGACTACCTGAACTAACAGAGCAGATCAGGTCCCAGTGCCCAGCCAAATGGCAGTGGTACCCACGTTAGCTCCCTTGCTGTGCTGGGAGCTAAGTCACTGCCTCAAGACATTTTAAGGAGACATAGAGGCAAAATTTCATAACACTCCACAGGGTTGTAGCTGTAGTGTTTCCAAAAATATCTAATGGGTGTCATGGTTAGGGGGAGCACTTGGTCATGTCGATACCAGGAGTAAACACTATGGAAAATTTCCTTTGCTGCCGATATCCTTTGTTGGCCTTAGCTGTGCCTTTGATGTAGAATTACAAACTATTCTAAACCGAGGAGGGATTTTTTTTCCTTTGGGCTCAGGAGGAAGCCTCATGCAGATTGCAGCAATGTTTTTAATGAACTTGTGAAATCAAGGTCATAGTTCTGCTATCACTTGAAAATACTCCTGTCATATAGCAAAGCTGCAGTGCCAGATGTGTGGTGTGAATTGTCATGTATCTTAAAACTTTTGTCCCTGCATAATGATACATTCAGTGACACAGAGCTCTGCACCATTGAGATTAGAATCTGTCATCTGTGGCTGAAATTCATAACTGCACAGTGGCTGTTACCCAGGTAATCTCATTCATTTCCTGGTGTGCAAATGGCCGGGTCACAAAAACTTGGATGACAATTTTCAGTAATTGGACCTTTGTTAGCAGTCTGAGACACCGATAGCTTAATGGACATGTATCCAAATCTGAGAGGTGGCTTTTTTCTGAGGTGAAATGAAGCACAACATCAGTGTCTATTCAAACAGCCCTTTAGGTTTCTTTTCTGTGAAGTTATCTAGTAAAAAATCCTTTTTTATTTAGCATTTCAAACCCCTAGTGCTAATTAAAAAGAAATTAATTCTAAAAGGGAATCTGATACTAACTTTTCACTATGATGTGTTTAAAATGTTCCTGTATTTATTTTATATTTCTTCACAGTTTTTTTATAATAAAATATTGTAAATCATGTTAATTTTACAATCTCTTAAATCTGAATTACTTTTACTTTGAAAAATACACATCTCATAAAAAGGGACTGAAGCATAATTTTATTTCTTTTACAAAATCCAATTAAATGACCTAAAATTAAAAAATTACTAAATTTTATCATTTTATAGTTCTAGAATCTTCTTTTTAATTAATTGAGCTGACAGATTTAGGTACAGAGTGTGTATTTCCCTTCTGGAAGTTATTGTGTAATTACTAATAATGAAGGATACTACAGTTTGGATAGCTGGAATATATGAATTCTTTCTGTCTGTGATTTGTTACTTCCTAGTGCACATCACAATTATCAAATAGAATTATGATCTTTTAAAAAGGGTCATATTTGTTTTGGAGGGAATGTTGATGGTATTTTTGGTATTGCTGCACTCGTGTGCTGCAGTTCTCATACAGTTCTTATACCAAAAATTGCATCTGTGTTGGAGAAACTTGTTCTTTTTTTCCCAGCAGATGTACAAATCTGTAAATTAATTCTTGCCAGAGATTTTCATAAAGTCTCACAAGAGGTGATGAATCATCCAAAGTTCCATGCCCTCTCAAGCTTCAATGAGCTTTGTTTTCCTCTTGGCAGATGCATCTCAAAACAGGCAAAATGAACTCTGCTTTAAATCATTTTGATAAAAAGTGCCCCAAAAGATCTGTTACTTTCTAAAGAATACGATCCTGCACAACTCAGTGAATATCCTGCCTGTGCTGTGTTGAGTGAGGCTGCAAGGATCGAAGAGCTGCCTTTTTTTGCCATTTGGTTTGAACAGACAGAACTTTGCCTTTGTAAGGACAGTCCCTGTTTATCTTCAGTTTCTTTTGTGGCTGCAGTGTGTATGCACAGATATTCTGTGTATGGGTGTCACTGCCCAAAAGGCAAAGCAGAAATCCAGCACTTCAGACACCGAGCCTCTCAAAGTGCACAGATGTTTCACTCTGCTTCTGGAGCTTTTGGTTAAAATTTTCCAAGCTGGCAAAGGAACAGATAATAGATTGCTAACTTCTTATTGAAGCACACTACACTGGTAACTTCCCAATGGGAAGTCGGAATTTATTTTCTTAAGAAAATACAGCCTACTGTTTATGTCCATCCTTATGCATTTCTTTCAGTATTCAGCTAAGGTGTGTTTGATTCCCCCTGAAAGATTTTTTGAAAACTGAGCCATCAAAATCTGCTGCTTTCAGACATGCCTGAAGGAATACAATTACTTAGGTTTGTTTGACAACCTGGGGCTTTACGTTTCACATTATTTTCCAGAATTCCTTCTGCAGATGCTCAGAGTTGCAGCACACGTGTCCTTCAGTCATGTGGGGAAAGGTTTTGACTCCGTGTCTCCTGCCATCCTATGTGTGTAGGACTGTGAGCAGGCACTCGAGGAGGACAGAGGGCAAACAGTTATTTTTCCTAATTGTGCTTCATTTTTACCTTCAGAACTAGAGTTTAGGTTAAGTGTTGATTTTGTCTTATGGGATTGCAGTGAAGACACAATAGGATGGAATAGGATAAACAAATGTGACAGATCTTAATATTCTGGTGTTGGGACATCACAAGTGTTAGTGCAGGAATTTTCAGCTGTCATTGTTTTGTGTGACTTTTCCAAATTAAATATGCCAGGGTGAGGGATGCCAGGTGCAGCCTCTCAGACCTGAGGTTCTCAGCTCAGGTAGAGCTTGCAGAGGTCTGCTGCGTCAGGCTCTGACTCAAGGACAAGAACACGCTGTCGATGCCAAGGTTTGCTCAGAGATGATGCAATCTAGCAAATGCAGATCCATCTGAGGTCTGAGAACCAGGGACTTTGCTGTGTTTCGTAAGGGTTTGGAAAAAGACAAGAAAGAACAGAAAGGGCGTTTGTCCTTGATCTTGCTGTGGAGGTTGGGAAGGATGCAAGATATAGTATCCCAAGATTACACTGGAGACCTCAAGGAATTTGAAGTTTTCTGGACCTGTTTTTTGAATGAGAGAGGTATGTGCCAGTCCAGGTTCTTTTCTAGCTCAGTTTGGTAGAATCTTTCCCTTTCCTTTCAAGTTTCTTTATCATGGCATTTCTATTTAAGCTGGGTTAGGTGAGTTCAGTGAGGAAGGATTCTGTCTCAAGGATCCCATATATATTGTGTACAGATTTTCCACCAAAGAATGCAGTTTCTGGAGAATGTTTTTATTTTTCCATCTCAGTCTTGCATTTTTTTACAGTGTACTTCATCAGCTGCAGAGGTATAAAATGTGTACATGTGCTCTTTTGCATTGTGTCTTTATTTCTTAATCACTTGTCCCCTACCAGTTGTGCAGGTGTCATACAAGAAAGTGGTAGGAGTTGCTTCTTCCCCAGGAAGTTTCTTTTCTAAATGCTCGAGATAGAGACAATTTCCCAACTGGCAACTGGGAGAGCAGAGATACAGTGCTGTGTGGCATTTTGCCTTCTACTCTGTACCCTTTCTCCGAGGGTGTGTCACTGTGGGGCTCAGCTGGACCCTGAGTGGGGCTGCTGGAATCAAGTGGAATCACCTGCTTCCCACAGAAACCAGCCAGCCAACTCCCTCACACCTGCACCCCATTCACAGGTGTGCAATTACACGTGGTTACATGAGATTTCTTTGTCCTCTTTTGGTTTTTCCAGGCCCCTCCACATCCTGATCTGCAATGCTGCTGTGTTTGGTGCTCCCTGGTCCTTGACGGAGGATGGCCTGGAGTCCACCTTCCAGGTGAACCACCTGGGACATTTCTATCTTGTCCAGCTTCTGGAAGATGTTTTACGCCAGTCATCTCCTGCCAGGGTTGTTGTGGTGTCCTCTGAGTCCCACAGGTTGGTGAATTTTAACTTTGGTTTTGCTGGAATCTTTAATCCTTAGAGCGTGAAACAGTTTGGGCAGAACCACAGAAGTTTCTGAAAATGAAGGTCCTTGCTCTCAAGCATTTGCCTTTGAATAATCTTTTTAAAAATAGAAGCATTACTAATGCCTGTGGATGTTTCTGGATTTGGCTCTGTTGCTGGATAAAACATGTTCTAGTTTTATAACAGTATGTAGATATTTTTTTGATCATTCTTTGTGTGAATGCAGATTTTCGCCGCGTTTCAGACCACTCATTGATTTTGTGAGGAGATGGAATAATAATTGATTAAATCTGAATGGCATGACCTATATTGATTTGTCATTCAACAACTTCAACATCTTAGCAAGAAGAATGTGCAGATATTTTAGCAGGAGAAACAATGCAATTAAAAACTGCTAGATGAAATCCAGTTGTTTTATAATGAGAAATTAGGGAATTCAATGCAGACATTAGCTGTATAATTGTAAAATGGGAAGTAGTGTAGTTAATACATATTACAAATCTGGCTATGCTTCTTTTGGTGAATTTTTTAATTAAAATGTTAGATGCTCATCTTTTCTCCTGGCAGGAGAAGTACAGTTGGCAAAAAAGATGTTGATGAGGTTTGCCTTATTTCAGATGTGCTTGTGTTTTTGTATTAATAACTGAAAAGATGGTTTTGATTTAAATAAAGTTCCTTGTGCAAAATGAATGCTCCACTTCTGAATTTTAGTGGGCACTCACCACTTACTCCTTGCTGATTTAGTTCAAGGATTGCAGGATTAAGCCTATAACATCCAGCTTTAAACATTACTGTTGATTTCTATTTCACTTTTGGTCATGTGTAGCAGCACTAGCAAACTAAAAGGGAGGATATGTGAATTTTTTTTTTTTTTAATGTTTTAGTGACCCAGAATGAAGCTTATTTTTTTTAATCATGTTTCCATAAAATGTAACCCCAGGGACCTGGTAGAGAGAGACCAGCCAAGGGTCGGGCTGAAACCTTTATCACTTCCAAACACAGGGGCTTATGGTATAAATGACACTCTGCAGATAGATTTACTTTTACCATTTTAAATTTATGATGGCTGAAATGAAAGGAAGCAATAGAAAATGCCAGTAATAATCCTCCCCACTGTTAAAAGACATGAAATGTCTAGTAATTAGGTGGTAACAAAATCTGGACATCCTTATCTTTGCAAATCACACCAGGTTTGTGCAAGCAAGTAGCAGAGTCCTGTTAGGAGTGAGGGCAGCTACTGCAGGGCAGGCGAGATAGCTCCAGAAATAAATCTGCCAACTCCAATCACTTGCCAGATGTGGAGGGCACAATGGGATATGTATAAATGAGCTGTTATTTAATGGGAGATTATGTTGAATTGTCAGCTGCTTGTTCCCCCTTGTAAGTTTGTATCTCTGATAGTATTTTAAATGACATCTTTGTTTTTCACTGCATTAAGTGCTGTGTGTAACCAGGGCTCGCGTCTCTGGACATCCTTATCTGTGTTTTTGAAAACATTTTGAAAGTGCTCATTGCTAAGTCAGAGAGATCAGCCAAGGTTTAGGGAAGCTCATAAGGAAATAAGTAACAGTCTATGTTTGAATAAAATAATTAACACAACTAGTAAATTTCCCATTTTCTAAGGAGTCCAAATAATGTCTTGAAGCTTATCACTTAGCCTGATCCTTGTAAATAACTGGGCTTCCCCCACCCCCCGTCTGTTTAATGGGAAGAAGTTTATGTAAGGAGTTAGTTAGGTATTATTAGGTAGTCGTTCTTTCTGACCTACTTGAAAACTCTGAGCCTTAAACCATGTTGTAAAACAGAAGTGTTGGTATCTAATTACTTCCATAAACCTTGACTGGATCTTTTTGCTGGAGTCAAGACCCCCTGTTAGGGGAAAAATAAAGTCCTATGTTTGCAGAAAATGCTATCCTGCACTGCTCCAAGGCAAAATATTTATTTGCCTCTTTGGTTCTCCATTAATTTCTAGTTGCTTCTCTGGATTCAGCACAAATGAATTCTGTTTAAATTAAGCTTTTCGGTACTTTAGGTGCATCATATTAAAATCAAAATAATAAGTAGGTTGACTTTCCTTCTGTCTTTATTTCTGTGTTGTTAATTTGATTGTACAACCCTTATTCCCCTGAATTCAATGAGATTGACTCACATGAGCACACTTGCAGGACTGGACTCAAAATGTGCCGTCGTGTTTCCTTTATGCAGTAACACACAAAGAGTTTTATTTATAGATTATTTTTGGTGTCATAAGTGATTACTCGTGGAATGAATATAAGAAATTCCTCCCAGAATAGTTCTGTTAATTCCAGAAATGTATTTTATCTAGCTGAAAATTATGGAAGAGAAATTTTGTTGTTGAAACTGAAGGGCTAATTCTGCAAGACACAGAACATCCTGGATTCCTCTTGAGTTCAAATACTCTGAGTGTATCATAATTCTGCTCACAGAATGAATGTAGAAATTCCAGCTGATCTCTTCATTTCTGGGCATGAGATGCAAAATTAGTAAAGATATTTTAAAACGTTTTTCTAGTGTGTACTATAATTATGTTTATCCCTGTTCTCCCCAGCTGATTCTGAAAACTGAGTACTAAAAAGAGCTTGCTAAATCCTTTTTATTTTTAGTAGCTCCTCTGAATGAAACATAGATCTGTAACTAAACGTAGTATTATTTTCTAATATTAAGATATACCAGTAAATTAATAAATGAAATTGTAAGAACTGGGAGGAGAAATGCTTTATGGAAATTTCCTTTTCTTCACATAAATGTATTTAGAACATTCACTACTTTCTTTCCTTTTTTTTTAATAACAAACAGCTGGTGTTTAATGACTCTGTCAGACCCAATTAAAAAACGTCAACTAGTTACTTTGATTTGTGTTCAGCCTTGCCATGGGTATACTTAAAAACATTATACTCTGCCAGAACTCATTTTGGCTTTGTTTACATTTATCTTTTAAACATATAAGACTATTGATGGCAAGTTACCAAGGTTATAACCCCTTTATATTCATCAATTTTTAATCTAAAAAAAAGCTTAAGAGGCAGTGAGACTCATCCATAGTTACTTGAACACTTAAATGCAAGTGTGCTGTGTGTGAGCACTGGATGAAATGATCAGGGGATGGCAAGGAGGGGAAAAGAGAAGATGCTGGGTTTCTCTGTTTTTAGTGCAGTTCTTTTATCCTATGTTATTTCCTCCAAGCTGATCATGCTTTTATAGATATATGGCAAAATCTGTTTTGTTGTTTATTTATTTAAATTTAAAATAACATGATTTGTAAGTTACATACAATGCCTTTAAAACAACAAAGTGTTTTCTGAGTTGTTTTTTTTATTGTTTGCAGTTTCTAATTATCCAGTAATTTTACAGCCATATTGAAGGGGACTGTTCCTTGGGTCTCAAGCACTTTCCAGTAGATCCTTTCAGCTGCTAAATAAGCTATTGTTTTATGTTGGTTCTGGCCAGGATCTACTCTCTTGTCTACATTTTACGTTGTTCTTAATGAGAGTGAAATTAACTCTGGGGTATCTAAGGCACGTTTACTGTTTTTCAGATTTACAGAAATTAACGACTCCTCTGGAAAGCTTGATTTCAGCCTGCTTTCTCCATCTAAGAATGAATATTGGGCCATGCTGGCCTACAACCGCTCCAAGCTTTGCAACATCCTGTTCTCCAACGAGCTCAACCGACGCCTCTCTCCCCACGGGGTGACATCCAACTCAGTCCATCCTGGAAATATGATTTATTCCTCCCTTCATCAGAACTGGTGGCTGTACACTCTGCTGTTCACCTTGGCTCGACCTTTCACCAAATCCTTGGTAAGTGAATGCTTTAAACTATTTTGTGCATCTTCATTTTTTTCAAATCGGGGCAGAAAAGTTGTAAAATCCAGATGTATATATCTATCTCTTGCCTTTTGTAACCATGACCCTGATTTTAGTGGCAAAAATCATTCCAAGACAGTGCTCTAGAAGAGATCCTTCAACCATTTAAGATTTACTGCGTCAATCTTCTGTTAAGGAACCTTCTAAGATGGAGTGCATGACCTTGTTTGAATATATGATTTTCACTGTGATTAAGTACATCCTGTGTCTTAGGTGTGGGATAGTTTAGAGTTATTTCTGTGCTCAGGATACGTAAAACATCAAAAAAACTGCTTTGGCTTCTAAGTGGAATATGTTGACTGCATTTTTTATGTAAACAGATGCCCTAGTTAGAAAAGATACTACAGACATTATTAATGGCTGAAAGTGCTTTCAGTGGTAAAAGCACCTTCATTCATATTTTAAAAAAAGCAACAACCCAACAATTTTCTTGATTCTTACCAAGTGCTGAAGACAATGGGTGTTTTCCATTTGTCTCCACTGGATTTTGGAGTGGAACCATGACATGATGAAAGACTTTGCAGTTCTTCCATCGCCAAGGTTATGAGTCTTTATTATGTAAGAATTTGCAGCACCTCCAGCACTTGGAGGGGTTACTCTTATCCTTTGAACCTCTGAGCCAATTATTTATAAGAAGTCCAAAGTATTTTTAAGGCAGAGAATGGCATTTACTTCATTGAGAACTGGCTTCCTTTTACCTTATAGACTGTTTCTCATTCCTTTGTCACTGACAAAGAAGGGTGGTCCCGAAAGAGTAACAGGGAGAAGGAGTCTCCCTTTGCTTCTACGAATCAGAGAAATGAAAGATCCATATCCCTGCAGAATCTTAATTTATACTGGGATAATGTGTGTGGAAAACACAGGGTGTTAAAGAATCTGATTACATGTCCATAAAAGAAAAATCCTGGATCTTCAGTAAAACCTGTGGAGCAAAAATAGAAACACTGCAGTGTTGACCACACTGAGGAGAGCCCTCACACCTCCAACCTCTGCCTGCATTTTGCAGCCTGTACATATGCAAAGCCTATTTATGTCATCAAGATTGATATGTGAGTGCTCTGGCACCTTGGGACAAGTAATAATATCTTTCAACAGCATGTTTTTTGACCAGGACCTATAAAACCATGTCTCTGCTGTGTTAGGGATTGTTTGTAAAACAAATTCTTGAAGTTCTCCTGAGAATGTGTAAGTGAATGTTATCAAAATCCTGTGAAAAGGATCCAGTCTGTGGACGTTTATGAATTGTTAGTTTTATTTACTCTGACATATTTTCACAAAGGGAACCTTTTGTGTTTGTTGCTCAGGGAATCTTATCCTCTAAGGAACAAAATTAAACATTGATGTAAATTTTGAATTCTTTAAAAGAATTGATAGATTTTAAAGTAGTGTCTATTAATGGGTATTATATATAAGAGAATGCAAAGTACAGCACAAAGATATCAGCACTGAATAACAGTGCACTCTGGTCCAACCCAAATTGCTTTTGTTAAGTCCTTCATGTTTGTATTTCCCTGAGGTTATTTGAATGTCATGATGGAGGGTATGGGCTGAGGTTAAGCATCAGTTTTACAGCTCATAATCTGATATGAATTATGTTCCCCTGAACTCTACCAATGTTTCAATAGCCTGTAAAACTAGAAAAGTGCCCCTTCCTGGGTATGCAGACAAGCTGAACTGAAATTCCCAACATCCTCAGTGCAAGAGTTTCTATTTTAATAGAAGCAAATGGTTTGCTGCTGCTGCGTCTTTTTTAGGGATTATGCTGTTATCAACCTGGAATAGACTTGGTTGGGGATCTTTTTGTGGGCTTCCTCTCCATGTTTCTGTGGCAGCTCACCCTGGAGTTCAGATGAGTGCTTTGGTCAAAATGTTGGGAGCGATCTCAAAGCTTTACAGCTGCAGTCCCAAGGTGGTGAGCTGCTCATCCCTGAGTTTTCCAAGGATGTCTGCATTGCACAATGCAGCATGATGCAGCAGCATTTCAAGTAGTTTGAGCTGCGCTGGGCCAAATGAGGTTGGAGACAAGGTTGTGTGGAGAGAGGGGAGGTTTGGCAGCCCACACAGGGAGCCACACAGAAGTGCCTGGACCTGTTTTGGTCTCTTGAGGCTTTAGCTGCTGCAGCATTTTGGTGTGTGGAGAGGCCAATCCTTCCTGGAGTCAGCTTGAAGCTGTTTGCTATGTTCTGATCTCCTGGAGTCTGCACAGATGCATGCATATATATCTATATATATATATACACACAGAAATTGCAGCTGCAGATACCTGATTCTAAGGCCTTTTTGCATTATGCTGGTATCCGGGAAGTAGTTTGAAGCAGAGCAATGGAAACTGAAGAATATTCCTTTCTTTCCCACCCACCTCTTTTTGAAATCTAAAATCCACAAGGATTTCTACATAGAAATTTAGAAGTAGTATTTTGTAGCAAGAAATAGTTGCAAACAAATTACAATTTTATTATTGAAGCAACTGTAGCTCTGCTAATGTCAAAAGGCCTATTTTTTTACTTACCACCAAATAGTTTCTCAGTAAGTTGAAGATGCTTAGAGTATAATTAAATATCAATTGAAACAAGTGGCCACTGTGAAAAACAAATTGGAGGAGAAGCTCTAAAAGTAAATGTTTAGGCCATGCATATATTTAACTGGTTTGAGCTAAGGCTCTGGGGTTTTAGGGTTTTTTCTTTCTACTTCTTTTACTCTCTTCTGTCTGGGAAGAGAGAGGGAAACTGACTCAAAAGTTTGACTGAGTTGTTATTATTTTGTTTTAAAATAATGGTAGTCATTCAGAACCCATTTGGTTTGTCTTTATTTACGTACAAGATTAAAATTAAATACGTTTATTCTAAGTTTTGAGCTTACACTGAGTGTGGTATCCAGTGTCACCCCCAGGTGATTTTCAGCATACAAGGGCATATAAAATTATAAGCAGAGTGCCATTATCACACACTTGTGATAGTCTTACACAGACCTAAATATTTTTGTTGGCAGGTAACAGAGCAGAAAGAATATCATGTGTTAGAGTAGCAAGAGCTTAACAGATGTTTCAGTGAGCTGAATTTTCAAATCCTTTTACATTAAGAAATGGCTGGGGTTTGGGGAACTTCTGAGACTATTGGGTTACATTTCCTGTTGCAGTGCAAAGCCAGCCATTGTGTTGGAATTTTAGCAGATGTGTTACCCCCTTTTAATGGTTGGGAGTAAAACATTGGTTCTGTTGCTGAGATATAAATTACATTTATAAAGCCTCAACTTGTCACCTTTAAAAGCCAGTTAGAAGTACTAAGGCTATTCTGCTCTTAATTTTTCACTGTGTAAGAGACTGATGCTTGAAATGCTCTTTGTTTTCTCCCTCCTCCTCCAAAAGATAGTAACTTTCCAGAACTGGATTTTGTATTTAAAGTACTGTTCTTGAGAATTATAAGAAATATTTCTAAGGGCTCCAAAGTCTTCTGCATGTGTAATTTTTATATAAACCCATGAGTTCTTGTCACTGGGATATTTTTCCATGGGTGTTGGAGGCAGTAGCCCTGTATTGCAGTGTTCATCTAGGCAGGAGGAAACCCCAGTGCCTACAACGGCTTCACTGGGTTTGCTTTTGCCGTAAGTTGGAAGTGTCTAAATTTAAATTTCCTGTCATGATTTCCATGCACATCTAACATCAACTAAGAAATGTTATTCTGGCAAGAAATCAATTTGCATCTACAGGAGTGACTGCAACCTAATGATCACATCTGTTTGCTTTTGATAGAAGCCCAAAAGAGGCCCTGCAGCCTCATCACCTCTCTGCTTTCTCCCCTGTCCTTTGCTGAAGAAGCTGGAATTATCCTCAGAGCTGGGGATAGAATTCCCTCTCCAAGCAAACGTTTTTTTGCTATCCAAAGATCTGTGTGGGCTGTGTTGAGTTGACGTTGGCTTCCAGTTCTGAATAGACAGCTCAGGCCAGATTCTGCCCTCAGCTGTGCCTGTCCAGTCCCAAGAGCAGCCCTGGGCAGGGTGGGTATGAGCGTGTTCCAGCACAGAATTTGGCCTCTATTTCCTCCTTAAGAAATTCCTGAAAATGCTCTGAGTTTCTTGAAGAGCAAGAGACAGCTCTTCTTGAAAAGAGCCTCACAGTTCAGGTTTGATCAGAATGATAGTTTCTGTTCTTGAACTGATTTCTGGGCAGGAAGTGCAAGAAGATGGGAGAGTGAAAGGGAAATAGCCACCTACTGGATATTAGCAGTTGTAGAAAGTGCATAAATCACATGGGCAGTTCTCCTGGTTTATGTATTGATGCCTGGAGTGTAAATGTTAAAGTGTTGCCAAGCCTCAGCTCTCCTTTGTAACAGGCAGGTTTGTGGACCTTACCTCCAGTACCATGGAGGGACAATTATTTTATTGAACCCTGATAGCATGTGCTTCCTTGCACAAAACTCCTATTTAAAATTGACTGAGTTGGGTAAAAGGAAAGAGGGCTTATGTGGAAGAACATTTTGATTTGTTGCAATAGGATGGTAGAGAGATGCATCCAGAATAGTTGTTGATCATTTTGTGTGTCCTATCCAGCAATAAAATGTAATATAAGCTAGTTTATTATCAAACTTACATTTAACTGATACATATTTTAACTTGCTGCTAAAATAAATGTAGCATGAAATGTAAGTGCAAATTAACTTTGTCCCCTGTAACCTACACCACAGGAATGGAAAGTCTCTATGGAAATCTATCCTTGTGCCAAAGTGAGCAGGTCAGGGTCTCAGTGACCAGAGTGGTGCTCAAGGGAAGCAATGGCCACGGAATTTCCTGTGTCCAGCACAGCTCCATAGCTGTTTGTGGAGCAGCTCTGCTTTTGTCCTGTAATTTCATGGAGGAAATAAGGAATTTCTTCCTCTCCCTGCCAAATCCTTGCAGAATTTCAGAATGCTTTGTCAAGTATGTGGCTGCAAGGCAGGGAAATATTTGGTCCTTGATGTTTTACATTACATGTCATTTAATTAAAATTCTAAATTAAAAAAGATGCTTTCCCTATATTTTCAGACTGAAAAAGCCCTTTCTTACTCTTATTTCTTCTCTTTTACTCACCATCACTTATGGAGCTGAAGTGCACCTGGAGTGCTGTGGAGTCTCTGAGGTGCTGTGCAGCATTGATCTGCTCAGAATGTATTTGAGAAACCATAAGGAAGGAAATTTCAGTTATGAGTGTTGAGGTGCTTGGGTGAAAGGAATGGTGTTGTACTCTGATAGAAACAGCTGAACAGGATGTTCAGTTTTGGGTTTTGGTTTTTTTTTTTTTTTTGTCCATTCACCTTTGGTTTTTTATGTCATCACTACACTCAGTGTAATGAATTTGCCTCATCCTTTTGGTACTATTCTGGAGATCATTTTCATACTGAAACATCATAAGTTGTGTTCTTTGCTCAGAGATTGATCAACTCCTGCAACAACTGAAAATAAGGATGGCTTTGATTCTCCATGGTAAAGATGACTAAAATTAGAACTCTGAGTTTGAAGAGACAGTAAAAAAAGAAAATTTTTTTAAAGTATTAGGCAGTGAAATTCTGTGGTTCTGGGTCTTTTTTGATTTTTGCATTTATTACATATTACTGTACAGATATTCTCTTTTTTGATGTCAGTTATTCCAAAAAGATGTGGAAGTTTGTGGGGGAAAAAAAAAGGTTCTCCTTGTGGGAATCTGTGTTTTCACAGTGCATGGTTTTGTTCTCTTTTTTCAGGGAAGAAAATAGCTAATAACAGCATTAAAAAAATCTTCTAGATTTATATGTACAACCTCTTGGCCTCTCTTCCTTCTGATTGATTAGAAATAAGGTCTGCTCTCTCAAAAGTGGGTGTATGCTACTTTGCTGCATAAACAATGTTAAATCTCTGGTTCTGTACAGGTTTGTACAGACACTTCTGGATTTGTGGCCACACACAAAAGTGTTTCTTGTGTAGTTCATATAAATCTAATATTTTTTGACTAGCATTGCTAAGTAAACAGCAAAAGAATTTATCATAAAGCTTTGTTAAAAATAATTGGGAAGAAGAATGCAAGGGAAAATACAGTGTGAGGAACTTTCTGGGTGCATCACATACTTGAGTTGTAGAACCCCAAAACTGTAAGCATGTATGTCATGTGCTTTTTCTGGCTTTAGCCATCAACAGTAACTTTTGCTGGGAATAATCTAGTTTGGGATTAAGTCTTGATGACTTTTATAAAAGCTGCAACAGATTGCCTCTGTATTTCATGCATTTATTTAGTGCTAATGTGAACATATGTCTTAACTTGGGAAAGTGGCAGCAATGGTCTGAACCATTTTTTTAATATTTTCTGGGCTGGATCTTAACATATCTATGAACTGAGGAAGTAATTCTATCTTTGCTGCTGGTCTTCCTTTGTCCACTCTTAATCTGCCCTCAGATTATGCCAGATATTGTTATATTAATAATTTTGAGAAGGTCTGGTAAACAAAAGGACTTTGATAGAATAATCTTGTACTTTCTGCCTGTTCTCTGTGACCTAGTGAGCAGTGAAAATCGGTGCTTGATGTTTACTGTGCATTGCTGAAGACCAAATGTGAGTGTGCCCAAAATCCCTCAGTGATTTTTGCTCTCTGGAGCTCCAGAGCCCCAGGGTGCCCCTTGTCACCCCAGATCCCTCCAGGTGCTGCAGATGAGGCCACTCAACCCTCCCTGGGACCTCAGAGTTTCTCATTTGTGAGCCTGAGCAAGGTCACTTCTGCATTTTGTTGTAAATAAAAATACCATCCAGACCTTCTTAGTTAACCAGCTAGCACATAAATCACAGGATTATTTATTTTCTTTTGTAACTACAGGGTAATAGAGATGAAATTTTTATGAATGAGATAACTGCAATCAAAGCAAAGTCAATGTGCTGTGGTTCTTGTATAATGATCCAGTGAACCGTTGCATTCTAGGAAGATAATCTCAAATATTCAGTGATAAAGTTTGAGTTTTTAACTAGCAATGAGGTTTTAATCACTTTTTTTATAGAAAAATAGTCCCTAAAAAGTCTTTTTCTGGGGTTGTTCATCCTGGGGAAGAGGCCTTCGTACTTGCAGTACCTAAAGGAGCCCCAAGGGAGCTGGAGAGAGACTTTTTTACAAGCGCATGGAGTGACAGGACAGAGGGAATGGCTTCAAGCTGCTCAAGGGCCCGTTTGTTTCCTTCTGGGCGTAGGGGAGGCCCTGGCACAGGTTACCCAGAGAAGCTGGGCAGAACCATGATCCATACATTTGAAGTTCAGCAAAAGAAATATTTTCAGACAAGGGTTAGTTTTTGTTTCTTTGACCCTTAGAAGTTAAAATCCTGAGCCCGAAATTAAAACAGTAAATGGTAAAAGTAATGAAATTACATAATTGAATGTTAGTCTGTGTAATTTTTTGATCATAACTCAGAGCAATATAAATTTTGTGGATTCTAGAACATGGTTTATCTTTCCTCACCTTTTTTTTTTTTTAATTTCTATTTATGAATGGATAGATGTTCAGGAAACCCCAAGCTTTTGTTGGCCCTGGATAGAATAGATGAAATATGAATTTTTTTAAAGACTGTAATGTAGATTCTATGTTATGGAACTATCATTTAAATACTATTTCTTAATTGGGGATGCAGTGCTTAGTTACCTTATTTCCCTAGAACCCCTTGGATATCTGAGATGCTTTATTGTACCATGGTCTTTTCATTTCTCACTCCATCATCTTTGAAGAGGTGCCATACCACTTTAAACAGTTCACCAATCAGTTTCAGATGATGGATTCTCTTTAATCATTTACATCCAGAGAAAGTCAAATATTCCTTAGGAAGCCAAAGTAATCTAACAGAATGTATAGTGTTTGTGCAGCTGGATATCTTATTTATTTGAAGTTCTCAGGGAAATCTCTTCTGACTTTACAAAAAAGATGGAAGAGTAAACAGCACCAGCGTCCAAGTAATATGAGCTAGAAAGTGCCTTCTTTTAGAGAAAAGTAATTTAAAAAGTATATTTGCAAGATCCAAAAATAATAAAGTCTATCAAATGCAGAGTGCTACATAATGTGTTTTCAATATTCTTACTATTTTTACATGTGTGTATGTATATATATGCGCGTGTACCTACATATCTATCCATCTATAGAGGTGAAAAATATACTTGGGACTTAAATATGGTTCATATTCCTGGGTAGGTGAACACAATAAGAGTCTGTTTTCTGAGAAAAAGATTCATCTGTTTGTTTTTTACTGTGTGACATGGCATTTATCATCATGTTGACATTCCCTGGACATAACTGCATAACTGAATTAACCTTCCTAAAAACTTCCTTCCAGGAAAGCTATCAAAAATATACATGGATCTACGGAAATGAGTATTTCTAGGCTTTTGGGAGGTATCCCACTGTGATTCTAACAGAGCTTCTAGTTCTGTCAGTTCTCTATTGTGAAGTTTTTTCTATATGTAGATATCTTTTTTTCCCTCCTGAGGAAGATTTGGGGGAACTTGCTGGGATTGTTTTGTTTTGGTGGTGTATTTTTTTTTTGTTTGTTTGTTTTGGTTTGGTTTTTATTCCCTTTTTTTTTTTTGGTGTTACAGAAATGAGTGTCGTAATTTCCTTCTTTCTTTCCTAAAGGCAAGACTCAAACTTGCAGGATGTTCCTTGCCCAGCCTGAAGCATTGGCCAGATTTCCATGTGGAGGGAAATAGGTCTGTGGTTTGATGAGAGTTTTAGGGAGTCTGTTCAGTTTTTCCACTGGATATTCACTGGCATTTTGTACCTCAGTACCATCCAGTGTACATTACTCTGAGAGTTCTTGAGAGGATTGAGTTAGATACTGGTCAAACCCTCAACTTCTTTCTGCTGTAGTCCTAATTATTTCGTTGTCCCTGTGCCTCCTTTCTAGGAAGGGGCACATGTGTTTCTAACGAATGAGAAGAAAAGGGAATAGAAATTAAGAAATAGAAATAGACTTTTTTCCAGAAAAAGTAATGAAACCGAACTTTTTGTTAATTTTATGTTGGTTTTGTTGCCAATACCTGTGGCAGATGATGTGCTGCCCTGCCTATCCTCTTCTTTTTCTTAACCTAATCACTTAGACTTGAAGTCTGCAGTTTCACACTACAGTTTTATCAAAAAAGGAAGAAAGCATCCTGTATGATTTTAAGAGTTGTTTAAATATATTTATATATATGATTCAAGAATCAAATTTAAGAATGGAAAATGATTAGGCAAAAAAAAGGGATTTAATCCTTTTGGCAGTTGAAATATTAAAATGGCTCTGTGTTTTGATATGTGTTAAATGACCTGAGTTTGTATGATTTTCTTGTGAAGAAATAGTAGATTTGCACTCGTTCCCTTCAGAGAAAAAGTAAACATAATAATGAACCAATCCATTGTCCTTAATTCAGTGTGAAAATGCACCACAAATTATACAAGACCAGTAGTATTGCAGTAATCTGTATAAGGATTTTTAATCGGATAATTTCTGAATTTACTTAGCTTTTAAAGTTCCTTTTGAGACTTAAAATACTTGAGTCATTTGGATTTTCCAACCTCTTTATTCTGCTGCTTCTAGGAAGTTGTTAGATTAGTAGCATCAATCCTATTTTAGCAAGGAGGATGTCAGTAAACATAAACAACATAGTCAAATTCCATCCGTTATTTTAGTGACAACATGTTTTTGCAGTTTTTAAGTATCACTATGGATATAGTGCAGTCTTCATTGCATGCCAAAAAAAAAATCTATAGAAGGTAGTTGAGGAATTTTATTAATTGCAAAAACATCACTTTGAAATAAGATAAAGATAGCAATGTTGATGATGCATCTTAAATAACAATAAAGTATTTTTTGATATATGGAGAGAATTTTGTCTTGAAAAACAAGATCTACTTGTCCCAAACATGCAAGATTGATTTGTTGGTGCTGTACATTTCCATCTTTTCCAGCAGTTCTGTCTTAAGGGCTGATATTTCCAAACATGGAATGATTTTTTCCAAACATGGAGTTGACCAGACACAAGAGCTGAAGACTTCTGTGAGCTTATTTTTAATGCTTGGTCACACAATTTCTCATTTCTCTACTTTCCCGTAGATGGGTGTGCACATAGAAATAACTGGTGAGACTCCGAAGTGGTTATGGAAGCATTTGCTCAAGTTGAGCACCAGACTTGATGTGAAAGGAATAGGTTTGAAAATCCCTGTGCTGAACTGGCACATGAGCACTGATTTTTCTTTCAATGCTGTACCTACTATTATGCAAAAAATATTGAAGAACACTTCAATTTAACAAGCTAGAGCATAAGAATTCTTGGAAATACTAGGATTAATTTTTCACTGAAGTTCAACACTCCTGAATGTAGATATTTTTTCTTAGGATTACCTTGTCTCACTGTAATCTATTAATGAATACAATTAGGGTTTTTTCATTTTGTGAGAAAATTGGAAACACAATTTCTTTCCACTGAACAGCATTGCTATTAAATTGTTGTCCTGAATTGTCAAACTTGCATTATGATGAATACTACCAGTACAAGAAAACTAATTTAGCACTTCAAGTAAAACAACTGTCTTGGCAATTTTTTATGATAATGAAATTGTAACAGTGTCATTTAGAATCTGATTGTCTGCTCACGTCAAGTAGCTCATCCCATCCCAAATAGTGTGGTTATCTAACAGTATTAATTATGGAGCAGTGGCATGATCTGCAAAATCATACAATTAACAGTGAGGTTTGCCATGGCAGAGCAGTGTCCGGCCTCTATAGGAAAGGAATTTCCCCACTGCAGTTTTACAAGGCAAAAGTCCCAAATATCAGCAAGGTGGGCATCTGAAAAATCGTTTCCTGTTTCCTCTTGTGGATCAATGGTGACCATTCTGCTTGTAATATCATGGCATAAATGTAAAAATTTAATATTATTTTCATGTGTAATAGCACTAAAATAAGGGTTTTCTGGGAAATAAATTTATTTTTGCTTGTCAAGTTATAATAAATAAACAGAAGTAATTTAACTAGTTCTACCAAGGAACAAGGTGTTACCTGAGCTGAATGAACTACATGGGTTGCATTTGCTGAACTACAAAGTGAGCCTCTCTTAGCTTTTGAATCACAAAGATGGTGATTTTGTGAGAAAAAATGATGTGTTGATGTCTTCCATTCCCTTGATGAGAAATGTATGTGAATTTTCAACTTTTAAAGGAATTATGGCAGAAAGTATCAACAAAGCTGTCAGTTCCACTTATGATGTATATTTATTGTCTCCTTTTTGGCTTTATGTTTCTAAAGGAAATGTTTTCATATAGAATGTCTTTTTATGGAAACAACAGCTGAGCTTGCTTTTGGTGATGAGGTGAAATTTACATTATTGGGTTACATATGTGCTTATTCCATAATCAGTAATGTGGTGTTTTAAATGTCTTCAGCTAAAGTCAATTAGGCTCTTCAACACAATCCAGACCATTGCTTGTCTTGGAAAATCAATTACTCTGTGTGTCTACCCACAGCCAGCAAAGCTGAGCACTGCTCAGGGCTTTTTCTGCTGTTAGGAAGGGACAGAACACTTATCTGAAAGTTGTGTTGCTGTCCACGGAAAAGATTCCTGTAAATGCAGTCTAACTGCTCATCTGTTCCTCTAAAATAAAGTTTATGGTTGGTAATGAAATGTAACTGGGCCAAATTGAGGTCATTCCTATTCACTGTCATCATAAGGAAAAACTTTGCTCTCTGCTTTTGTTCACTGTTCCCTTCTGCTGGCAGATAGATCCATGGATTAATGATATTGCAGCACTCAGAAGCTGGGAAGAAAGGGTTGTCCAGACCTGAAATGGAGACTTAGACCTGGAATGAAGTTGGTCTTCTATTTGTTTCAAACATTTCTACTGACATGTTTGTTGTCTTTTGTACCTTTCTGCTTTGAGAGATTTGTGAGTCCTTCCCAAGCATATATTCTGAATTTATTTGAATTACCTTCTTATTGTGTAAGTTTAGGATTGAATGTCAACAGTAAACAAATGAAGGCTTGTTCCATCATTATTTGTTTGGTTTGTCATTTTTACAATGTGTATTTGTTAGGTAAATGCTCTTGTGTTACAACCATGGATTTTCAAACTTCTGACTTCCTCTGCATAGGTGAGGTAAATGAATTACCAGTTTTCTTGGGCATGATTCACTTTTGAGACTTTCTGGTGGCCTTGGCATTTTTTATTTTGTGAAATGAAGCTTGGCTGATAACTGTTGTATCAGAAGAGAGATGTGATTTTTGTCTTCGTGTGAAGACAGTCAGTAAAGCCACTGCAGAATATTGGTGTGTGGGTTTTCCAGGACTGAAAGTGGAGGTTTCTTCAACTGATTTAAGTCTTTGCTGATTCTCATAGTTTTGCCCATGCTGTTCCCTTCTCTGGTTTCTATCCAGGATTGTGATTTTGCTGTGTTTAATTGATGCCAACTGAAAATAGCAAAGCCAGGTCTGTCAGCAGTGTGCTCACTTCCACTTTACCAGTAATGCCTGGCTGAAGGCTGTTTTGTCTTCTACAAAATATTCATTCAAATACAAATAAAAAATTCCTGGACCATTTTGTGTCGTCGTTAAGAATATTACATGAGATACTTTAGAACGTTTTATAGACTTTTAAACTAAAACCATTATGAAAAGCTGGGATTAATTTTCTCAGCCATGACATGCTCAAAGAAACATGCTGTAGATGAACAAAATACGCATAAAATGCAGGTAACATTCCTACTAAAATTTCTGTGAAGAGACTTTACACTCACCTGATGTCATTTCCTACATGGTACTGCCTTAACTACATGTAAATGTTGTTTTCAAAAGGTAAAAATAAAATTTATGAAGAGTTAAGTTTCACAAAGACTATTTTAATGTTTGTAAGTTTTGCCTGAGATAGTAACAAAAGTATTGAGGAGTAAATAATGGAATTTTCTACAAAAAAAAAAAGGCAAAATTTTAAGATGGTCACTTTTTTTTCCCCTGATGCCATAAAATCTGGCTAAAATCCAGATTCTCAGGCAACATGTTCATAAATGCCCACACAAAAGGAAAAATATTCTGCTTGTGTTCACTGTGCAAACAGCTGAGATAATGCTGATAGAAAAACAAATTTGAGGTAATCAAATGTATAGAATTAAGTGAAGAATTTGCTGTTTTTTCTGGATTTTCAGATGGTGACCATTTTTCCTAAACATTTATATTGTGATTTTTCGTTTTGAACAGGAAAAAGCATGTTTTGAGTGGATTCAGATAATTTTTTTTTCTTATCACCCCCCTCCCCCCCCCAATCCTGCTTTATCGTGTCAATAACTAGAGAAATAATTCTCAAATTACTAAAAACAAGTCATTGTATTTCAGGGGGAGTGTTCAGTCTCATAGGTGACTGTTTCTAAAGTTTCCAAGTGTGGTCATGAATAGATTGATGGAAGCTGTTTCCCAGTTTTCATTGCAGTGAATCTTAATGGATGCCAATTAAAATATATTTACATATGTACTTACATTTCCCACCATAACGTGGAGCCTGTAACATGATTTATACTGACAGATACTGATTGTTGTTTAATTCTTCCTTTTATCCACACACTTTTGAATTATGAATTATATCAATCCTTAAATCTTTGTTTGTTTTAGAGTAGGTTCTCTTTTTTTTTTTTGCCTCTTGGCACACCATATATGCACTGGCAAGTGCTCTCAGTTTCAGCTGCATTTAAGGAAATATTGTTGTAAGGCTTTTATGTGCTGTACTTCAATCAGCTAGTGCCAGCAGTATCCCAATAGAAAGACCCTCAACAGACCATTTTCAGCATTTTGCTGCAATTAAACTCCTCTGGTTTTAGCCCTCAGGCAATTTAGTACCTTTTTACATATGCACATTATGAACTTTTGACCAGGGCCTGGTAGTCATATATTAGATAGCAGCTTTTGAAAGCAGACTTAACAAGTTCCTCAGAGTATTACAGCCAGAGTCAGTTGTGGAAAAGGTAATTTAACCAACTTGCAGTGAGGCCATTCAGAATCGTACTGATGATCCTAAATATGTCTTTTTTTTTTTCCTTGTTTCCTCTGGAAGCTGGTAGCAAGAGCTCTCAAAGAATGTGATTGATCTTTTATTCAGTAGCTAACGAGGGCTGTGATTCTATTAGTGCTCTACAAGGCAAGGGAACAGTGATTTAATGAAGTGTCTGGCGAGCTGGTCATAGATTTATCCTGTTGTCTCTAATTTGCAGCGCCGTTGTGAGCGTAGCAGAACCTGCACTCGCGGTGCCATTAGGCAGGTATTTCCTTAGTAAATTGTTGTAAGGTCAGGTGCAGTTATCTGGGAAAGGCAGCGCTCAGCCCTCGCTGTCTGGAGATGACAGCAGCTGCGCTGAGCACCCGCTGGAGCGGAAAGGGAGGATCAGAGGTCCGGCTGCGAGCCCCCCTCGCCCGGGCAGGAGCAGATGAACTGCCAGGGAGGACTAATAGAGTCATAATTGGCGATTAGAACTGCAAAGGTGCAATAACATCTTCATACAAACTGCCTGGCGCTAGACCTAGTGCCAGGTGCTGCGCAGTTCCGTGCTAGCCTGATCCAGTAAAGCTCCTTTTTCTCATTCTTAAAAAACGAGGCAACGCATCCTAATCGCTGCAGTACAACAGAAATATGAGAACATCAAAACTTGAGTTGCTTTAAAGTGACATTAATGTCTTCAGTACATTTACTTCGGCGCGTAACCTGTCAGTCTTACTCAGAAACGATGCACTAAAATTTGCCATGTAGCTTTGGATAAAATAATATGATAAAAATGCTTTGGCTTTCACTTAATTGGCACTACATAATGCAGTTTTTTTTTTCTATAAACCAAAGGCTACTGAATTTGTTTTGTTTTTCTTTGCTAACCTGAGATGATATTCTGGTGATGCCCGTGGTGTTTCATGTCTTTTTTGCAGCATTGTTTTTTCACAAACCTCTGAGTCCAAGTTAGCCAAAGGCAACCATTTTCAGAAAGAATTAGTCTTTGTATGAATTGCTTGGCAATTTGAGAAGGAAATTGTAGTATTTTATACATTGCCAAGGAGATCAGTCAAACATTTCAATCCAAAAGTAATGCAAAATAATGAAGCAGATCTCATATGTGTGGTTCTGTCCTAGCTAGACACAGAACAGTAGATAAATGAATGGTTTTGAGATTTCTATGGCATTTCCTGGTGGCAGCTGGAGAATTCCCATGCAAAAAAATGGTCAAAACTGAGTATTAGAGGGTAGGCAGAGATGGCATTTTGGGAGTGTTATTCCACTTTTGTCTATGTGTAGGTCACAAGTCTAATTGGGATCTCAGCCTTGTGTTCCAGGCTCTATGTGTAATGGTAAACAAAAGCTTCTGGCCCAAAATGCATCAAAGCTGTTTTAAGGTAAAATTCCAAAAATCTCTTGGATGAAATGTGGATCTTGGCAAACAGCAAGGAGACAGTACCATGATAACTTGTCTCCTTATATAATTATAGAACAGACACCATCAAATTGTTGTCATTGTGCTCAGATGGATGATTTTATTTTTGAAAATTAGAATTTTTTTCAGTTGCATGAGCCCTTGAACCCCTGTGAACCTGACACCATGTGGGATGTCATCTGGGACCTCTGTTAAATATACAGACACAATTAGTCTAGAAAAAGAGATATTGGGCTTTTAAATGAACAGCAAGAGGATTTAAAACAGTAAGCCAAACTTTCTAATTTCCTTATATTGACACTTCTGTCCCTCACAATCTTATTATAGTATTATTCTCTGCTGATCTACCATTTCATCAAAAAGTCTACAATGGAACTAAAAATCTAAGCCTTTTAGCCCATAGATCATTGCA
Source organism: Bombycilla garrulus (assembly GCA_013400315.1). NCBI lineage: Eukaryota > Metazoa > Chordata > Aves > Passeriformes > Bombycillidae > Bombycilla > Bombycilla garrulus. The sequence goes on from VXBU01012053.1 coordinate 453,543, forward strand.
CTTGGTAAATGGCTTATTGTAGATTAGATAATGTGGTTCATAGCACATCCAAATCAATAAAAGGCTAGTCTGAACGTAGTAAAGTGCTCTCAGTCTGATTCTTTTTATTAAGTATATCTTCCATGAGCAAAGTGAAAATTTTAGTCTTTTTGCTTAACTTGATGTAAGAAAAAGATGTTGCTTAAATTTCTGCATGTTTGTTTTCTTTCCTGTTATCTTTCCCATAGAATTTAGGTTTTTTTTGAATGAAAAATAAATATATTGTCTGAAAAGTGATGCAAATCTTATATTGGCAGAATTCAGAGCCCAGTGGTTTGGTGTTCCCAGTCATCCTGTGCTAGAAATGAGCACCTAGTTCTCACATTTGTCAGATATTCAGTGGTCTCTGTGAAATAAACTATCTTATAGCTGTCATTACAAAAATCATCAGCAGAAACTGTCAACTTCAGCAGCAAATGGAGGTGGAGAAATGTGAAATAAGTATTTTGAAGGTGGAGTGGATGATTCAGTAACAAACAAGGAGTGATGTTTTAATCTAGACTGGGAGAGGCCCAGTATTCGCCAGGGATCTGGGGCTGAAAGGGAGGATGTGGTGGTTCTTTCTGCTTTACCCCATGAATGATCCTGTGCTTCTGAAGGGGTAGAAATATAATAATGAGATTCTTATTTATCCAGGAGAAATTGAGGAAACTGATGTGTGTCAAGGATGAACAGGTGTGGAGAGAGTTTTTACCCTTCTAGCTGGAGTTATATTGGAGACCTGGAAGAATGGTGGCAAAATGATAATTAATGTCTCTCTGCCTCTAATTTCCACACACTTCCATTCATTGTAATTTTTTATTTTCCTGTTTGCATGCATGGCCTGTCATGCTGAGGAAATGCTGAACCGGGTCAAGAGCTTGTCCAGGTTTTGCAGCTTGCAAAAAAGGGTTTTAAAGCTATATTAAAAATAGCTTGGAATTTCTTGAAAACAATCAAGTCAGATAAACTGTAATTGGCTGCAGAGAGATGCTCTTAACTTACCATTCTTTGACCATGTTATTGACCAGTACGTGTTTGCCCATGTTATTAATAATTTATCTTTTGAAAAAATCTATGTGCATTATAGCCTTTGATCTCAGAAGTTTCAAAGCTGAATGTGCTATTTCCCTCTTCCTTTTGCATTTTTTCTTTTCTTTTTAAAGAAATTTTAAAAGAGAAGAGAACGAAAAATAATTTTTAAACTTTTTTCTGCTTATTTTGGTTGGAGAGCTTCCTGGTGACACCCATCCCTGGTAATGAGAAACGTACATTAATACAGTAAGAATATATATGAATAAAAAAATCAAGGCAAACTCACTGTACTTTGCAGATGAAAATGTTTGAAAACAAGACTTAATGCATCTAGTAGATTAAAACAGAAATTAAAGACTTTAGAGTAAGACGAGATCAAAGGCTGTCTTTTCATTGTTCTTTTTATTGTTTATTGACTTCAAAAAGACTTTTTAGTTTAAGCTGACTTTAATGTCTCTTGAATGCTCTTTTGTAAAGTGACTTTGAAAACTCACAGATAATGTCTTCATTAAGTGGGAAAAAATCTTGGTAAAAATATAACTGTAACTTTGCTTTCATTATAATAGGAAGAGATAACACTTTGCTTAATTAAGGTCTGTTTTCCCTCTGTTCAGAATTTTACTACCATTTTTTTCATTGGAATTAGTGCTGATAAAAGCTTGAAGTAGACATCGCTAAACTGAAACTCTTAATTTTTCAGAGAAGTATGGTGATGTGAGTTCTCTGTATTTGCTAATCAGTTGATCAGGATGTTGTCTTGTGTATGCAAGCTATTTTAGGAAACAAAGGAAAAAAGCAAAACCCAAAAGCATATTCAAGTTGTATTGGTTCTAAAGTAAAGCGGTGCTTCTTGTGTTGTTGGGAATGTTAATTTAGAGACTTTCTGCTCTCATTCTGTTTTCAAATGTCTGTGCTTTACTCACCAATCCCTGATGGCTTGATGTATTTGGATTATGTTAATACCTGTATTAATAATGACAGTAAATATCACAAATCCTTAGAGGCAAATGAGAGATTGGGAAAGCCACGCAGGATAACTTCTCTGGGGAGTAGTGTGTAATTTCCACAGTATTTTGAGGTTTAAAAAATGCACTTGAGGGATAGGAACTGCCTTGGCCTTCCCCCTCCCAACAGTTCATCTTTTTCTCATGGTTCTGTGAGACTTTTAGATGGACACATTACCTTTAGATGGAAAGGAAATTATTAGGGTTTCATGAAGTGCACTCCATCCTTTGAGATAATTGAGATATGTATTCATTTTTGGTTTGCTCCTCACTTGTCTGTCATTTTAGTACAATAGGTTAGCAATTTCTGATGTGGGTTTGTAGTGCAGCTCCAATGTTTGTAACTCTGGGGGTGTTGGGCCATTGTTGTGGTGGTGATTTTATGATACTTTTCCCATTCTGTGTATTTCTGCCAGGGCTCCATGTAAATTATTGGGCAATCTGCTTGGCTCTTACTGTGGATCAAAAGATTCTGATTTACAGTCTGCAGAAATTGTTTGCAAGACCTTTTTACATACTTAAAAAACTCAGCGACTCCTTTCAACATGATAGCTGAGTTTCCAGTGTTTTTAATGAGGAATGTGTGTTGTGCGATTTGTGGAACTGCCTAACCTTACTTCAGCTTTAAAGGAGATTGTCTTCAAAAGGAAAACCAAAGCTACACTTGTTTCCCTTTGCTTCCATTCATGGCTGGGGACAGAGCAGCAAAGCTATTCTAGGCTAGATTTATTTTTACTGATTTTTCAGCTATGATACACCTATTGGGAATCTTACGTCCAGTGCGAAAATGAGGCACAAGGCACTGGAAGGGATGACTTTGATGCTGTGTGAATCTAGAAGCCACACTTCATGTTGATTTTGAGACTGTTGCTAATATCTTTAAGGATTGGTTTATAATTTTCTTTTACTTCATTTCAATGTGGGCAACAACATTTTGCATTTGGGGATTCAGTATGCAGCAATTCCATTTTGTAGACTGTTACTAGTTTTCATATTCATAGATGCAACCATTTTTAACCGTATCACTATTTTTATGGCACAAATGGTTAAGTATTTTTACAAGTGTAGTCTTTGTGGGTGGTTTAGAGGCTCAATTACCCACTGAAATGAAGGAAATAAATGTCCTCAAGGGTTTGCATTTGGATCATATGACATTGTGGGGCTCAGCTCGTTGTTAATAATTCTTACATCTGTGTAGCACACAACAGCACGAGGCAGCCTCTGAAAATGGAACACAGTATTGCTGCTGGTACCCTTGCAGAAACATCTGAATTCTTTTACAGGAGGTGACAGAAAAGTAAGCCAGGATAAAGAAAGCTGGCAAAATCGATGTCATGGCTAATCCTGCCTATTAGATTGAGTGCTACTGCAAAGACTGTGGAAATATTTGTGTTTATGATGCACGTGGCAGTTGCTCTTTGGGTTATATTGCACGTTTGCACAGTGGACACTTGAGGGGCCAAGATTCCCCAAAACCAGAAAGAAGCCAAAACAAAAAGGAGAGAGGAAGGGACAGTGAAGCAAAATGATGAAAGAATGAATGTGGCTGAATTCCAAGCTTATTATTGCAGTCATTTTTGCCTTTATTTTTTATTATGAAATAGTGAGGGGTGGTCCTACAGTGTGAGAAATGTGGTTGCTCTGCACTGTGGAGATTTGACTCTTGCACCAGGAAACAACAGACACCCAGGACATGCAGAGCTTAATCCCTTGGAATTCTGTTCTCAGTGCTTGTGAGCAAAAGGTGCCAAACTTGGTTCCCTCATCAGTGCTGTGGATCTTGACATGCATGAGAGCAGAGTTTGGCTCAAGGGTTTGTTTGCATATTTGCACGCTTCACTTACTTTATTAACCACCCCAGACCTGGTTTCCTGCCTTGATCATGCAGAGAGGCCACTGTAGTGGTAATGTACAAAATGAATTAAAAGGAGGATGCAAAACGTCTTCCAAAGAAGGTGAGATCAGAAATAATTAGGTTGTTTCAAAAATAATTATGTAATGGTTATGTATGTCAGATAATAAATACCTCATAGCAATGATTCCCAGGTTTCTTTGTGGATATAATACCTCTCACTATGATCCCAAATTCTGTTTTCCAGAAGTCATCCAAGCCCATTCTGGAGATCAATGTAGTATATAAATATTATATTAACAAATTCAATGTTTGGCTGAGAACTGCATGATGAAGAGGGTAATACAGGGAGTACTATCTCTCCAAAACCACTTGAGCTGTCTTGTTCTGAGCTCTAACTCCTTGTTGCCCATTATGTGTAGCAACAGGGGACCTGAGGGGGCTTCTTAAGAGCAGAAGGGTCAGCGAATCACAGAGGGTTCAGGCAGTGTAGCTCTCCTTTAGCTCTGGAGATCTAAAGTACCCACACTAGGCTGTTAAAGTCCTGGTTATAGCTGAGCTGTGTAGCTTCACACTCTGAAGTTGCTTTCTGCCTGAACAAAACAATATATTCCTGAAAACTGGCAGTATTGGCCTGATGTCTTTCAGAGAAATCCTTTCCTGAAATGAACAGAACACTCAGCAAGGGAACACTGACGGCATCTCTGTAGAGCAGCAGCTTTATTCTGGTTTGCCTGGTTTGGATACCTTGTAGCACTTCCACACTCCTTTTGGCTTGGCTGTTTTCCTCTTTTTCCAGCATTCCCTTCCAACTCACGTAGTTGTCGTAGGCAAATAAAGCACTAATTGTTAGAAGCCACCTCCCTTCTACCCAGTGTACAGACAAGTAGTCCACATCCCTTCAGACTTTCCCCTGGACTTTGTATTGACTCTAAACGTCCCTTCTGGTGAAGTTTTGGAGTCCAAATGATGTTTGTGTAGGGTTCTTTCTGAATGTGGAAGTTGAATGTAGAAGTTAACATCATGTTGAGAGGGTTTACAAGACAGCATCTTCCTTTAGAGAGGAGCCAGTGTCCAGCTGCTGCTCAGCTGTAGGAATGAGCCTCTGGTTCCCTGCTCTTGGTACTGGAGCTCCACAATCCATGTGGATATACACTCTAAATCCTAAGCAAGGAATTGTGCTGAGATTCTCCCTGGTCACCTGTGCCATGCATGGCAGTGCATGCAGTTACCTTCCCAACCTTTCCTCCCTGGGGACATACATTTTAATGCTGTGTCCATTTACATCACAGTTGTATTAATTACATTTAATGTAGTTTTGAGCTAAGGTAGCACAGCCTGATTTCAGAGAACAGTGTGTGTTGTAATGAGGCTTGAGTACCATTGATCTATGACTTGGATAGAAGGGATTCTTATGGGAGTTTGCTGATTTATGTAGAAGACTGATGTCGGTGGCCATTAGGAAACACCAGTTTTTATTACCTATCAATCTCATGGAAAACCTTTAGCAGCATGATCTCCTGTAATAGTTATCTAATCTGTTAAATTAGAGATTAATGAAATGAAAACATTGCAGAAGAGGAAAATACACTTTTAAGGGCTGGCAGTGTGATAAGAAGAATGCAGACTTATTTGAAAGCATGTACAACAGCAGCCAACAGAAGACAACAAAAGGATAAATCAGCTCATGCTATTGCTGTCTTAATCTTTAAATTGCAAAAAAATCCATGTGGATATATGGGTTAGTAAATTACTAGAGCAATGGAGCATATAGGACTAATTCCAAAATAGAAGAAAAAGTAGAACACACCATTTAGAATATCACACACTCATTTGTAGAATGGTCATAGAATTTAATAGAGTTCAAGTTTAATTCTGCCTAACTGCATCTTTATTTTTAGATTTGTAGAGTTCAAAACTTGTTCCTTATCCAAATACTTTAGTAAGACCAAAAATTAGAAGAAATAAGTTGCACTTTATATAAAGCTGTGACTGTTATTTATGAGAGCTGTGATTTGGATACTGGGAATCTTTACACAGGGAAAAAAGCTAGTATCTTAAGTATTTGGAACTGAACAAAAATGGAGACAGTGTCTTCTACCAGCTCATTTCTTAGCATCTAATTTTCAGCATGTTCTGTGCTCATTTTTCCTTGTAGCTGCTATATGTAGTGGGATATAAACCAGAAGGAATTTTCAAAAAAAACCAAGCTGCATTTATCCATACATAAAAAAGAAAATACTATTGAGGTGACTGTGTGTGTCAGTACATCGCTTTATTTCCACACCACCTGCTGCAATTAAAAATGAAATCACCAAGCAGCAAGTACAGTAACTTCATCAACCAGCTGATATTATAATTAATGACTATATAGAGTCTCTATTATTGTGTACTTCCAAGGCATCAAGTGGAAAGCTGTCGTAGTGCTTTAAATAATGAAAAAGTTTCAGGCCTTGATAAATGGCTCAGTTGGATGCAGTTTAGAAAGTTGAGAGCATATGCTTCTGTCATTAGAAACTAAGGACCCTCGTTACCCTTGCTATAACTCTTCAGATTCATCTGAAACTCTTTGATCCCCTTGTGTACTTACACTGTGTTTAAAATGCAAAAGTGTAGAAAAATATGGTGTGCGTGAGAGATTCAGTGAGGAGGGAGAAAGATTAAAATAAAGCCACTGTTCATTAACATCTTTGTTTCAAACCTATTGGAAAAGAGAGCACTAGGCTGTACCCACATCTCTTTTGAAATGAGAGTAAGAAAACATTTTTCTTTGATTCCTTTGAGATTTTTCTTTTAAGAAACAATTGAAATCCAATAAAGAAATGTATTTCAGAGCATGCTTAAGAAGATATGTAAGTGACTTAATGGAGTAATGACAGCAAGGGTATTGTTCTTGAAGGCTGTGCTTCAAGTCTGTGCTGTTCTGCACGAAGGGGTGTAAAAAGTAAAGCAGTGAAGCAGAAATTTTGGGTATTACTGGTGACGCAGGTTTAAGTAATATAAACTTTTAACAGGGAAGCTATTGGTGAATTCACTTCCTTAACAGTGCAGTTTCATTGTTAAATATCAGCATTTTAACTGAGAACTGCTAGCTACTTTTCAGCTTCTATTTATTTTTCTTCTCTCTCTGAAACTTTCGTATAATGGATTTGCCTCTGAGGATATTTCATAGCTGAAATACTTTGCTTGGCAGAGCATGTTACAGATAGAGAAAATTTTGTCTAATCCTTGACTCTCATGGTTGTCATTCTGCTTTGTTTCATGTATTGAAGCAGTATGCTGCAACCATTTCTCAAACCTTTTATAAAGGAATTGTGTCTTTGAAAGTATTTAATTAAGATAACATATATGTGAATGAATATATATATATATGAATGTATAGGCAGCAGCAGAAATCAAGATTTCTTTCTCCCTCTCATATGAATGTGTGAGATAAGTGAGTGTTGTTTTTCCTCTCTTATGTTATTATTTAGAGCCTATTCTGTAGAATCTACATTTTTGAGCATCCAAAACTGTGCCTTGGCACTATGTGCAAGCGTATCGCAGGAGAATGGTTTAGTCCAAGAATTTCTCAGTGGCTAAAATGTTTATTTAACAACCTGGTGCTAAGTTAAGGACTGAAATTGAAATACTGGTGAATGGATGGAAACAGATGTGAAAATTCTATTTATGCAAGGAAGGAGTCCTGCTCAGCCTCTGATGTGTGGAAGCTCTCATGCTGGCATAACAGCAGCAGCCTGTGCTGGCAGTGCCTGCCTGGGATTCTTTGTATTTGAGAACTCTCCCTGCTTTGGTTCTGTTTGTTTGAACAAAAAGGACACGGAGTGACCACTTTAGAATGTCCAACACAGAATATTTACAGACTCTGTGCAATTGGTGAGACTGATGCAAACGAAGTGCTGATGCAATGGGTCCATCTCCACTCATTCTGGGCTGCTTGCTTGCATGAGATGTCAATTTGTGATAAGAGCTGAATATTAACCAGGGTATTTGGATTTTAGTATAATGATCTTATATCACTGCAGCATCTTGGCAAATTAGATTAAATCTGAAGGACACAGGACCTGAGCCATCCTTAAATTCATGATGTGTGAAAGTTGCACTTCAGACAAGTGTTAGGCTAATTGCTTTCTTTAGCTTTAATAAGTTATAAACAGAAATATTTATCTCAGTGTGCTAAGTGGCAAGTAGATTGAGAAGAGAGAGCAGACATTCATAGATGTAGGTTTTTGCATATATTGAAAATATTGTCAGATGGTGCTATTAGGTGCCTGCTTTTTCACATATTTCAGGACATTTATGCCCTTATGCTAGTAATTAAATTAATTATTTATCCATTGTACACAGGCTTGAATGACTGTATGATTAACTTGGGCACTTAAAAGTATAAGAACACTTGAAAGCAAAATCCAGGCATAGGTATTCCATAGCACGTCTTACAATCTAAATATTGCTCTTAGTCTAATCAAAGCAGCAAGAGTAGTCACAGCAGTTGATGGACTATTTTTCAAATTGATTTCAAAAATGTATTTAAGGGGATGATCTTCTACTCTAGATTACCTATTGATTTTTAATATGAAAAGCTCATTATATAAGCAGTAACTGCATATAAAAACCTAGCAAACCTTTGCATAAATCCTTTAATTGAATTTCCAGAGCCTGTGGTTCTACTTTTTTTTTTTTAATTAAATCTATTTCTTTTTTTAAGTGTTACTGTGTAATTTGCATGCTGTGAAGTGGCCCTGTCCCAGATAAAGTGCCATTGATCCTTATTAAACCTCACCTCTGGGCTTGCTCAAAACTAACTGGAAAAATTAAAGTGTTCATGCTGCAATGCACTTATTGCTTGTGTGATAGGATTATGGAAAAAAAAAGAATAACGTTAATTTCCAAGAGAGAATTTATAATGCAAGATTTTATTTTTTTCAATTTGATAATTAACAGCAAAATCATACCCTAAATATAAATTGTATTTCAGTCTGCAAACTGCAGTAGTAATTAGGAAAGATAATGTATACCTGATATAAACCCATGATGTTTTATATGGACACTCCTTTGGTATATTAATTTTTTTAAGTATTCAAAATGATTATGGATTCAACCCAACAGCTTAAATAGAGATGTGAGGAAAGAAAAAAAAAAAGAAACCTATGTAGTACCTTACTTTACTAGCTGCTTCTATTTTCTTTCTTGAGTTTAAAATGTGAAAAATTAGTCTGCAAATATTCATGCTAGCACTTTTTATATTTGAATTATCACGATGAAGAAAAGTATGAGTTGTAATACTATTTTCACTTTTCAAAAATATCTAACATTTTTTATATGAAAAGCAATAAAATCTGCAAAAGAAATATTCATAATCAATAACAATAAAATGTATGGAATATATTAACAGAGTTATAAAAATGTTTGCAGTATGACTCAAAATGAAAAATACAGCAGGTTATATATGGTTTAAAGTGTAATCACTTTTGAGGTTGTGAATGAGGATATAAGTGATAAACACAAGTAGTAGCATTTTTAGTAAAGGGTGTTGCAAAAAAGTACTGTATTTATGGTCTATTCCTTTCTTTTATAGATCATTAATGCAGAAAACAAACACAGCGTATCCATCTTCTCAGACAGTTTAAAATTCCATTAAATGATATTTTAAATGGAAATTTTGAGCTCATTTCACATTCTGCTGTCTACAAACCCAGGCTGCACTGAAAGCACCGAGTGCAGCCTGGCTTTCCAGCAGGAGCTGGTACCAGAGAAATTATTCAGGAGTGGTCTGGATTTGGGGGGGAGGCTGATGGGTTCTTTCCACTTTCAGCAAGGAGAGCTGAAAAACATCTCCTCTGTCGCAGGCAGTGGTGGATTGCACGTTGTGTTCCCTGTGATTCAATGGGCGGCTACCTTGGAATTGCCAGTTGTAGCCCAACCTCATTCCCCAGTGAGAGCATTTGTCCCATCTCCAGAGGAATTGCTGCAACTTGATTTCTGCTCCTTGCCTAGTTAATACAGAGCAGTTTAAGTGCAATGTTCTCACTGATCTGAACCTAACCAAATTGTGTTGAATTGTATTCGTTTCCTGAATGTGGTAACCATTTGTTTTAAAGCTCTGATACTGCTTTACATAAGCACGAATTATTTCTAAATCAGCCTCTCAGTCTCATTTCATACACCTGCTGGGATCACAGAATCACAGATTTGTTTAGCTTGGAGAAAAGCTCCAAGACCACCGAGTCCAACCTTTGACCAAAGACCACCTTGTGCTACTGAGTGCCATGTCCAGCTGTTCCTTGGACGCCTCCAGGGATGGAGACTCCATCACCTCCCTGGACAGCCCCTGCCAATGCTGAGCAACCCTTTCAGAGAAGAAATTATTCCTGAAAATGGTAACAATGACATGAAATAAGTGGTGTTTTACTTTTTTCAGCACCCCATTTGTGCCTTTGAGAATGCTGTCCTTTTTCCCCTGTGAAGTCTACTGGTTAAACCTTGAACTGCTCTTGTGCTCCATATCAGAATTCTCTTATGGCTGCTGGAGCTCTTTGCTGCTGCTGGGATTGGTCTGGGCCCTGCTTATTTCTCTGTTGTGAATCTGGCACTAAAGCATGGTTGTGGGTCACAGCTTCTGACAGCAGTCTGCTGGCTCCTTCACTGCCAGGGCAGCAGCATCTTCAGCTTTGGGAAATTCATGTGTTTCAGTTCCCTCCACCAACAAGCAAATGCCTGTTTGCTCTGAATTTTCACGTTCATTTGTAAGATTAATGTGGATGATTTGTTCATCATTATTTGTGTTCCTCCTCTCAGTGGCCCAGCAGTTTTCTGGTGCATTATTTCTCAGAACAGTTATTACATGTCCCACATTGCTCCTTGAACGTGTTTCTGCTTTACGTTACGTACATCACAAGCGTTCTGAAGCTATGCCTAAAGAGAATGGTTTTAAAATTCATTCCCGGTTGTTTGTCAGTGGATTTGTTGTAGTTTCCTCGTGGTCTTTAGTGGAGGAAGTAAGTGACAGTGATCAGTGAAGGTGGACAGTAAGATTTATAATGTATTTGTGCTAGCTGATTGCCAGCAGAACTGGCCTTTCCCAGCGGTGCTGTACGCGTACTTGGAAAATCAATAGGGATTAGCCTATGACCCCCTTCACATACTTATACTGTGGTCTGCATTGCTTACCAATATTTCATCTGTTTCACTTAAATGCTGGTACTTACTCAATAATGTGTGGCTGTTCTTGCAAGCTACTAATTAATTTTTAAAATGCAGTATCACTTGAAACAGAGATAAAGCACACCTTTAGCATCAGAGGGAGAGCAGGGCAGCGGATTTGTGAATTTGCACTTGGTACCTTTAATTAAAAATCCTGCTTTGAAAGATTAAAGTTACATATTTAGATTTTAAAAAGTACTAAATCAAGTACAGAAACCTTTTTGTGGTAGTTGCCAACAAACTAAATTGTCAGGTTTCACCAGTTATCTGTTTGTTTAATTTTTTTGCCTGGGTTTGCTGCTGGTTTTCTTTCTTTTTTTTAGTTTTGCCTTAAAAATACTTGGTTTAAAGTTGGGGGTTTTGTTTGTTTTGTTTTATTTCTCTTGTAAATTTTAGGGGAAAAATATGTTTATAAATAAATATATTTCATTGATACTGAGCCTAGGGCAGAGTCTTGACCAAGTGTTCATAGGGTACATAAACCATGTTGAAAGGCTGAACAGATGTATCAGGTATTGTTTTTCTTTTGACTAGTTTAAAAAACAAATTATCTTGCAGTAGTATAAAAATAGTTTGTTATACAATGTCAGGTTCTTACTTGAATTTCTAGTTTACCATACAGTTTGCCAAAATCCAAATATAATGGCCTAAAGTAATTAGTTTTGATGAGGTTGTTCTCCCAACAGAAGGATTTTAAAAATTCACAGTTTCTTATGCAAGTGTTCCTATTCCCTAGAGTTACTTAGAGTTTCTTATTGATCTAGTAGCTGGTATTTGAATTGGTCGATGTTCTCTGTAACTTGTTTAAGATACCCTACCTGAACTATTAGTTTAAATAATATATTCATAAATTGATTAATCATTACAGTAAGAGTTATTAGCCGCATTTTTATATGTGAGCTCTCCACAAATGACTCCTGCTATAATAATCATGCATATATAAACAGAGATTCAGGTTTAAATTGCAGTACTCCTTATAATAATTATATTACTAGTAATAGTATGTTTCTGCAAGAAGAAATCAACCTTTTTCTGTGCGGGCAGCAAAACTCTGTGTGTTTATTTAATGTGGATAAAGTAATTGTAAATATTGATGTGTTTATAAGCCATGTTATGGGAAATGAGAGGAAAGAAGGAAGAGAAGATGCGGCTTTTATTGGCAGAGGCAGGTGGTTCCAAGGTTTGGTGTGTGTTTGGGTGTGCTCAGGTGCTGAGGGAGCTGAGCAAAAGGTGCAGGAAGATTTTCGGGTGCAGGATGGGAGGGGATTGCACAGCCTGGGTGGGACTGGGGGGGCTGGACAGGCTGTGGGAGCCGTCTAAAATCACGGTGTGCGTCTTGTGGCTTGCCCTCACCCTTTTAAAACAGGACTGAAAAGAGACAGAGGAACTGCCTAGCCCACAGACATTAATTTAAAAATGCACTTAAAGGGATGTAGCTGCCTTTTAGTGATTGCAGAAGAGTTTGATGTGCCTTCATTTGATAACACCTTGCTTCTGAAAGGTCTGTGTTGGTGTCAAAATACATCCAGCACATATAATTGCTGTAAATGGGAGGGGGGGGAGTTTGTGGTTAAATTTGGAGCTTCAATTATGAGTAAGGATTAAAGTGTTTGCATGTTATTTTACTGTGTATATTTTAATCTGTATAATAGGAATGTGATCCAATAATGGAAATTGCAACTGCCGTAACTTTCGTAGCAAAGATTTTAGTCTCACACAGGGATCAGAGTGAACTTTTGTCCACCACCGTGTGCATGGGCCACATCCAGAGCTTTGTGGTGTTTTTTTTAGGAAAAGAAATACCCTCCAAAGAAGGCTTGTAAGTGCAGAGAGAACTAGGAAAAACTATTTAATCAAAAGTGTCAGAATTCACTTTGTGAGCAGCTCTCTGGTTTACTCTGCTGACTGGTGCAGAGTCCCAACAGCTTTAAACAATGTTCACTTTGACTAACTTCTAAATTCTATCAACAAATGTGACCACAGAATACTTATACTTGCAATCTTAAAATCATGCATGTATTATCAAATTAATGGCGTCTTTTAGTTAATAACCTGAGTGTAGTGTGGAAAATCACCCAGCTCACATTCCAGCTTATTTCCTGCATAAACTATTGTCATGAGCCCTAGACTCTTGCATTTTGCAAGTGAATAACTAGAGGAGGTTTTTCATATTTTAGTTTGAAAGCCATTTTGTTTCACCACATGCTTTTTCCGCTTCATAAATTCTACTTTAAAACATTCAACAACCTGCTAAATTAATATATACTGTGTTCTTTCTTTAATGGGTAGGGAACTTGTCTCACAGCAGTGCATTTGTTCAGCTCTGTTTTGAAAAAGCGCTGCCTGCCGTGTGAAGGACATCTGCTCACAAATGAATGATTGTGCTTTTGATTCGGAGCAGCACCTTCACTTTAAATGCTGGCTGCAGATGAAAGGAACAGATTGCTGTGGTACCACTTTTGTGAGGATTCCTCTACCCAGCATGTGGCTTCATACATTATTGAGAGCAAATCCACTTTGTGCTACCACTCCTCGCTGCACTTATTTTGCAAACCTTATTCAGAATGCCAGCAAGGATCACATTTTTTACAAAGGAATAAAGGCCAGTTAGGAAGATTAAGCAGATAAATTATTTACAGTGTTTAATTATCATTGTACAGGTTTATTAAACTTCATGGTTACCTGGAAACCTAAGCAGGTGCTGGAAAAAAGTCCAATGAAGTTAAATGAAAAATGTTTTGTGTAAAATGAAATCCTTTTATGTGTGCCATGTTCATATTAAATGTCCCGGGTTTTTTGGTTGAGTGCCAAGGTTGACTTGCGTTTAATGCTGTGATTATTCTTTTTTTTCATAATCCAGTCCTAGCTCAAGGCTTATTATGATAGAAAAGACCACAGAATTCTCTGCTGGGTTGAGCAACAGTCTGTTGTACAACTGGGTGTCCTAGATGATAAACAGATGTACAAGGTATGCTTGGGAAATCTCAAAAGATTCCCTTTTTCTGGTATTAAGGACTGCTGAATTTTGTGGGGAAAAAACCCCACGGTAGCACCACAATACATTTTGGACTTTTCTTTAATGTTTATACTGAATAATTAATTTACTTTGTTGTTTCTTCACATAAATTGACCTAGTTGATATTTATTTAATCATGGAATGGAGGATTTAAGTTTATTTATTTTATTTTTTAAAAAATTAGCAGTGGCAGTGCCGTCCTCCAGGAACGGCTTCCACATCTCTGCATGCTGCTCACTAATATAAACTAATGAGCTCCATTAAAGATCTGCCCACACACTTGCAAAGAACCACCTATTAATCTGTCATCTTTGAATACTCTGAGAAAATTAAGACCACCAAGCAACCGTGAATTCAAAAATGGAAAAGGCAGTACCAGACCCATTGTATTCTAAAGATGTGTGCCAAGTATATAGAAAATGACTGGTGACCAAATCCCACTAATTTAGTTCACTAAAGTAACCCAGAAGCAAGACAGGGTGAATGTGGGCAGAAGTCCCTGTTCCTTTTAGGCCAAGGGAGTTCTGACATGGGAGGATACCAGGGGTCTGTATTTTTGAAACTGGAGTTCAATTAAGATCTCAATTATTAGCAAAATAATTTTGCCAAAAAGTGTGCATTTTAATGCAAGGTCCATTTGGTTGCACTTTGCATTATGATACAGAGAATTCTTAGGCTATTTCTGGAGAAGGTATTTTCTGCTGTAGTGTTAGTTTTCTTGGTACATCATTTCTTGATTTAATAGGAAGCTGTTGATCAGCTAAATACCCAAAGGGTTGCATTCCATGGCAGTAACAAACTAGATTAATTCTAGATGGTCACTTCATGTGAAAAATAGTCAAGAATATTCAGATTTACCTGGCAGAATAATTTTGGGTTTAACCCACAATGTGACAAATGTGTTGTGAAAATTAATATCCATGACTTTCATTGTTTTGATTAAATTTGATTTATTTGATTAAATGTAATTTATTAAATTTATTAAATTTTGATTAATAGAAAATTTCTCATTCCTGAGTCTAGCAATCACGATTTTGGTATGAGCAACATCTGCTTGTTTGAGATTGCTTTATGGGACTTTTTCTGTTATCACTTCAAACATCTAAAATATAGCATTGCATTAAAAAAGTTTAAGGTTGGTTGTTTGCTCATTCTTTTTTAATAGTTTCATTTTTATAAAATAAATATCCATAGCTAGCAGAAGTATACAATACTTGACCCCTTTTTTCTAAATTGTCCTGTTGTTTGGAAGATGAGGGAAGGAAAGAGGCAAATTTCTGTGTATCTCTTGGGGGTGGAATAAGTTTTGGTGGGGGTTTTTTTTTGGGTTTTCCTCCCATCAAGCCACTTTTTATGTAGATGGCTGAATTCAGTGGAGCCATCTCTGAAGAGGGAAGCTCATCAGCTGCACCGGGGCGTTGAAGTGGCTGTTGCTTTATGGCTGCTGCAGTTACCTTACATATATGTAATTAGTAACTCACTGCTGATGGGGGTGTCTTATTGTTGTTGAGAATAAAGAGTTTGTAATACTTGGGGCTATAGTTAGTTGGTACTAATTTCTGTATTCCACTGGGTAAGCTTTGACAAAGACCTGTCATTTCCCAAATAAGCCATTCTTCTAAGAGAACATCTGTTGAAAGAGGCAATTTAAAATCTCCTTAAAATCTAGGGCATAATTAACACTATAAGGATACAAATATTAGTTTTCTAGAAGCTATTTCTTTTTTGCTTTATCTTGATGTTCAGTAACCTTTTCAAGGTTTTTTTTTTCCCTCCTTTTTTATTGCCATTTGCAATTAATGTGCAATTATACATTTCATACTAGCAACTGAACTAAACCAGTAAAAATACTGACTATAACCCACTGATGTTAATTGAAAAAGAGAGAAAGTCCTGCAGCAGGGTGGCATGGCTGTCTTCAGTGACAGCAGGTTAAAGATGTAGGACATCTGTGTTTGTGGAGAGCTCTTTGGATCTCAGCATTGAGACATTTTTAAGCAGTGTTGTATGTTAAAGTTATTAAAATTAATTGAAAAATCTGAGGTTTCTACAAAGCAAATTGGAGCGAACACGTGTTGTCTGCTATCTAAGAAAATCTGATGGAAAAATGATCATAAGTTTTGGATTTAATCACCTGCTGTAGCAGCAGATATCTCTAAAGAACTTGGTGTGAATACTTCAGCAGTTGCCTGCCTGTTTATTTGCTAACAAAGTGGGGAAAAAGCATGTGAAATTCATCCCTTTTATAAGCTGAAGCTGATAAAACACTGTATTAGGCTTTGAACCATTATCCTTAATATTGGCTTTTAGTTACACCTATCCCTTCCTTAATTGTATGAAATATAGGAAGTATTTTGCAGCAGGAAAAAAGGTTTTCATTAATGCTCTTGCTAAATAAAAATGGCAAGTACTGCTGGGCTAAACCAGGAAAATATATCCACACTTTGGGTCTGAACATACTTAAGAATATGGAATATGAGTCATGAGTCATTTATGCCTATTTTAGCATCCTTCTGTGTGTCAGCCTGTTTTTACTAAGTCTCCTTTTGGGACCTCACTGTCTTTACTGATTATTAAATTTTGAACTTTTTCTTACATTATTTGAAAATACCTGACCACACGGCTGAAGCAAACCATTGCCTCTGAGGAGATAGCAATGAAAATGGTGTAGTCTCAAATCTTGTATATTTAATTAAAATGGCTACTGTACAGAGAAGTAGTATTCCCACACTGGAATTCCTGTTATTCATTACCTTACTTCTTTCTGGAAAATTGCAAATTTATTCTTTATAGAGCTCAGGCATAAAAGCTGTCTGTTACACTAATGTGGAAAATGTTTTCCTATTACACCGTTTCCATGCAAATAACAAATTAATGCAGCTTGTAGAAGAATCTAATCACTGTAATTCAACATTCAGGGGAGCAAAAAATGATCATACTTGTCTTCACTCTTCCAAGAATGACACCAGATTTCAGTTTTTTAATGCATGGCCTATTTAGCTCATTAGTTTTAATATACAGGTTTAAAAGTCTATCCTTGAGCAATGGCTTCAAAACAAGATGTTAAGCTCCCCAAGTCTGTAATCTCATCTCAAGATGTGGTTATGGCCTTGCAGCTATCCTGCTATTTTATGCCCAGTCTTTACACATCAATCTTGTATTGTATTATGTCTTTGAGAGATTTAATGTATGCACTGGGTCATTACAGCTTTCATTTGCCTGTACAGAGGGACCCTGGGGACAAGAATGCATTAAAATCCCCTGCTCCCCAACCTTTTTGGTGATTAGAAGTCTTAACTGTGCTGCTGAACACCCTGATTTAAAAAAATGGCTTAGTTTACCAAACTTGTTTCATGCCATGTCAGAAATCAACAAAGAACTTCTTAAGACATCTTTAAGTGCTGGCAACTTCACCTCTGCTGAATTTGGCTTCCACTGCTTTTACACCTTCAACATGTTTTTAGAAATATCTGCCGTCACTTGGTCTGACTGCATTTATTCTTTGGCCTTTTTGTTGGTCTACTGTAGACCCCTTGTGTGGGTTTTGCCATGATTTGTGGAGCCTGTTTCACACTGCTGTCCCTTTGTGCACTTCTTTTAGATTCCTAAGTGATTTAGGGTTAGAAAAGTTATGGTGATCTGTTGAGTGAGAACACAGCAGCTGCCCTCCCACAGTGTTTTTTATTAATTCTACCTTGAAACACATTAAAAAACATAAAATAGAGAAGCACAGAAGAAGGCTCTTTCAGTGGAGGATGTGATGCAAAAATATCCAAAAATGGGACTGAATTATTTTTGACCGGTTTTTGTCAAGAAGTGGGAAATGGTTTGAATGTATTTTTTTGTTTGTTTTTAAATCTGGAACCTTTTCAAATCCTGCCTTGAATTAAAAAAAAAAATCTCAGGTCTCATGCTTCCATGACTTCTCCCACATGAAATTATTATCTGTTTCTTGGTCAGAATTTAGGGTCAAAGAAGTGATCTTGTTGGTCTTAACAGGCTCAACTCTTAGTGGGATTGAGGATGCACAGCTCCTCTTATGTGGTGACAATTTGGAAAAACTGACTTCCAAAATCTAAACACTAACAGTTCCTTGGAAATGTTTAGTGAAATAATGAATGTAAATCTTCTCTAGTGTTGTGTTTACTTCTTTCACTGAAGAAATAACCAAACAACCCAAAAGCTAAAAGATAATCTCATTCAAAATGCATCAAGTTAAATGTTAAAACTTGATTGGTTGGTGGGCTGTTTCCAATCTTGTGTTCTGTATATTTTGTGACAGCTGTTCTGGGAAATCTGAGATGGAATTTGTGTAAGAACCAAAAATGCCTTTTTTTTTTATGTTAAAGGCTCATATTGTACACTTAACCACACAGCTATAAGATTTTAACTATATGTAACTTTTTAACAGCTCATTGGCTGATAAATGAAAAGGAATTCAAAGCTGAGTGGAATACAGAAAGGCAGAAAAATTGCTCATAGTTTCTGGTTTCTTAAGTCAGAGATTATATTGTCAGATTTTATGAAATACTCAAAAATGATGCTGTGTAAACCCTCATCTGCTGAGTCTCTCTCCTTTTATATTTTCAGCAGACAGTTCAGACTTGGCAAGGATTTGTCCAAAACAAAATGCTAATTAAGATTTTTCACTCTGCTAACGAGATGAAGTTTAATAGGTTCTTCAGGCAAAAAGGATAGGTTCTGTCCTCATGCATTATATTTCTGAACTTGCAATTTATTCAGTAATTAACTTTTCTTGATGACAATGAAAATGCTAGCCTTGCATGCAAAATTCATTTTTGTCTTTGCTAAATGTACAAAACGTGTGAGTACATTGTACAAGAGATTGGATGGGTGAAACTCCCAAAAACTTGAGGGAACAAAATATTTGAAGCTGTTCCATTATTAGCTCTATCAAATTATATAGCTGATGTGCTTTGTGACAGAGCAGCTTATTAAGCTGAGTAGTTTGTGGAAAGAAAGTTACAGCAGAAATGTAGTCTCTGGTTTGTTGGTGTTCCCCAATTCTTTTCAGAGATGTAAACCTGGCATTTTTTCCTTCCTATAATATTTCATAGAATTTGCAATGCTTCTGTCGTTTCCCCATTTTATTCCAGCTCTGTTGTATTGAGTTTATTTTGGGCATAAAATGCTAAAGTTTCTTCAGGGTTTCTCAGCAGGGAAAGCCACCCCCAGGTAACAAAAGGTTCTCCTCGAGTCCCCACTTTCCTGTATTATCACTTCTCTGTATTCAGTGTAATTCCTGTGCATATATTCCCATTATGTGTCAGCTCAGTGCCTGCCAAAAGTACCTGAAACAAACCATCTCAAATAACACAGCTTTTTTAAAACATGATACCCTAAAATGAGTGTAGACTTCAATCCTCCTTTCCTCATGTAGGAGTCTGAAGTTAAAACCAGAATCACTAAGTGATTTGTAACATGTATTTCAACATCCAGAAGTTCATTAAAGTTTCAGTGCTGATCTGTGAAAAATAGTTTATTAGTAATAAAAGCATGTGCAACATCTTCAAGGCACAGCACAAATATTAACTCGGTTTTGTTATGTAACATGCATGGGTGTGTAAAATGATGTATAGGTGAATTATCTATCACACACCAATTTTAAAAGGTGTTTGAGCTTCTTATGCCTCGGGGAGTGGCTTAAACAACGTTATTTTTCTTGGCTACTGATGACTGCAGTCACTTCCAAATGGGAATTCATTGCCCTGCGTGCAGAACTCTAAGAGCTTGAATCAGATCACTTTAATAGCAGTAGTGCCCCATCTGAGGAAATTCCCCATATGACATTTGATTCCATATTCCTGGCATATTTATACTAAAATAAAACTAATTGAAAGAATATGTTGCCCAAACCATGTTCACATTTGAAGTCTATTATTTCAGTTATTAAGGAGTGTAATATCCCAAGAGCATTTAAAAACGTCCTGAGAATCTTTGTTTATTCTTTGTGGCTCAAGTTAATGCTTTGTTTAAAAAACTGCAGGATACTCACAGCAAATATCCAATGGACAGTCAGATTCACAGTCTGATTTTAAGCCATTAGATCAGTTTATGCCAATATTTTATTGGCAAAAATATACTTAATAAAGGTTACCTTCATATAGCTTTTCCTTCACATATATGACTTTTATAATTCACCTTAAAAGAAATTAATTCAGGCCAGGCACCATGTATTTTAAATAAAATAATTGACTTTTTGATTATTTTTCCTGTTGTAACCTCACTATAGGGAGCTGGCAGCTAACTTGGACTTTTGTTCGTGTGTTTATCATCAGGTCCTATGAATGAAGTAAATATTTCAGTCTCTATATCATCTTCTAGGAATTAAAAAAAATTACCTCCACATGACATGCTTGCTGGCTATTAATACGCTCATTATTAAAAGCTAAATTGTTTTTGTGAGGATGCATAAAGAACAAGGTAGTTCTCCCCAAAACTTCTATGTGAGCATATATTTTATGGGTAACCAACCAACCACCCCACCCTGCTTTGTAGCTGTAGCTCAAAGTCGTGAGCAGAGTCCTTTTCCTTAACTTAAATATTTTTTTTATGGAATGTTGTAAATGGATAATATGAGAGGGTTGCCATGAGATGGTGGGTAATGTTTTATTAAAAATACTTCAAGATTCGAGGCAGCTTCATTCCTTGTGTTGACTTCAGTACATACAGGAATGTAACAGACTGTAGATATTTTACAGTAAAAAGCCTCAAAAAATCTGGGTTTAGAGGCCAAGAAAGGCTAGTTCTTCATGTGGCACCTGGAAAATGAGGTTCTCTAAGATCTCTGCTTAGGCTTGACAAATGTCCTGTTGCTGCAGGCAGCATTTCTGTGCCTGTACAGTGTGTGGGGGTTTCTCTGCTGTGTGTGGGATGTACCCACATTTCTGAGGGCTGCCTTTGCCACTCACACTGCAAACTTTGCCTGTTCTCACATTGGAGCTTAGACTGGAATTAAAAAAGTGATTTGTACTTAGCCTTAAAAGCAGGATGTGTGTGTTATTAGGAAGAATGTTTTAAAACCATTTGAGTACTCTGAAAAATGACTGAAATTATGAAAGGCTTTCCCACTAAAATTTGTATTAAATGTTTTAATCAATAACCTAGAAAAAAAATCAGTGTTTGTTTTATACAACAAAATACTGGGTTTAATGCTAGAAGAAACATTTGCAATGAAACTTAATTCCTGTTTTTTTATTGTCTGGTGGAACATCACCCGTGTTTTTGCAGTGATGCTGTTAGTGTTTCAAGTGATCAGTTTCAGTTAGACCCTGAATTTCATCCATGAACAATGGACACAAAGGGGAAATACTACTTCAGTTGAATTCATAGGATCTGGGAAAG
This sequence comes from Bombycilla garrulus, assembly GCA_013400315.1. Classification (NCBI taxonomy): domain Eukaryota; kingdom Metazoa; phylum Chordata; class Aves; order Passeriformes; family Bombycillidae; genus Bombycilla; species Bombycilla garrulus. The sequence continues at coordinate 475,036 of VXBU01012053.1, forward strand.
TAATGGTTGTCTAGTCCTACTTGTTAATTCGCAGTCTTTCCTAGATTATAACCCTTCATTTTTCAGTTTTTTGCCCTTAGTTTTGGGGCTCCAGCATAACCAGCAACCCAGACCCCTTCCTATCCGCTATAAATCAGGGTGTTTGCTGCTGACATCTTCTACCTGTCAGCTTAGGAAATATCAAACCACACCTGAAAAAAAGCACCCTGCAGTTCTTAATTACTGAATCTTTTTCAGCTGTCAGTGTCTTTTACATTCACTACACACTTCCTCTCTTCTTGTATTAAGGTGTAACAGAATCATGTTTGGGTTGGTAAGGACCTTAAAAATCATCTAGTTCCAGCCCTCCTGCCATGTGGTAGAGGGGTAACATTTAATATGTTTTATTTTCTTTCTTTTGGATGTTTGTTCTGTTTAGGCTCTTGTTGCAACTTACAGGCTGCTTTTCTAAGTTTCAGATTTACATTCAGTTTGGAGTGACCTTGTAGTTGTCTTCTCTCTCCATCTCCCCTACCCATGCATAGCAAACCTCCCTTGTGCTGGCACGGTAACATCTCCAAATGTCTCTTTTATAAATCTTTCATTCTCTTAAGCACTTCGTAGTGAGGAAAATTGTCTTGCAAGCAGCCTTGCCCTCACGGTGCTCAGTGAGACACTGCATGTCTGTGTACTGCTTCTGAATACCTTCACTGAAAAGCTCCAAATGGTAATTGCAGAACATGAAAATCACTGGTTCATCTCCAGTTTAGAGCCCTAATTGCTGATATTTAGCCCTTGAAAATTGTGCAGTGGAATCTTGAGGACTGGGAATGGAAATAGATGTAAAGACGTTCCCTGATTCTGTAGCCTGTCACTGATCTAATTTGAACCAAATTTCTAGTGAGGATGACTTCAGGAATTTATAAAGGCTAGATAACATCACCACCAAATTAAATGGGAAAAGGAAGGAATTTAATGCTGCTTTTGTTCTTGAAGGATTTGGGATTTTGCACAAGCTCACAACCAAAGTGAATTTTCCACCAAACAGATGTTTATTTTAATCCAGAAAAGTTTCTTTAGTAGAGATGTCCACTGTTGGGAACAAAACCACTCCAAAGTGATTATGCCACCTTATTGCTTAGATATCCTCATATATTTCTTGTTATTCTAGTTGAGTACTACATTCAGACAGAGGTTGCCAATAAAGTTTATTGTAGGAGCTAAGTGTCAATATCTGTAGTACCCCCTGCCTAGGGTGCTTGTAATTAAAATGCCACAGATAGTCTGGGAGAAGCATGAAAATTTGATGGCAAATTGATTTCAGGTTCATCTTGAAATTTGTCCTCAGCTGGACTCAATACTGCTGGCAGACATTGGATGGCTTTTGTCAAAGGGGTTTGCTGGGATGAGACAGAGATGCCTTGATCTGAATATTAAATACAGTGCTGCTTATGACAGTTTGCTTACTGCTAACATGTTCCTTTTTGTACACATTTTATTGTGTGGGGAATGTTTAGGGTGGCAGCACTCTGTTTTACTTAGGAAAATACATTGCTTACAAATATTTTGGCACACTAAAGAGCTGACTTACGCTCTCAACTTCAAACCTAAACATACAGCCTCAAAACTACTGAATTCTGCAGATATTCCTAAGATTGAGCTGAGATACACAAAGAAAAAGGAGACTGATAAGGTAATAGTCAAAATTTGTGTCAGTGATGGTGTTGAATGAGGGAAATCCCATGTATAGTAATCCTTATTTTAAAGAAAAAGCTCTTTTTCTTCTTTTCCTCAAATAGTTTCATTTATGAAGAAAGTACTTGGTGAAAATATAAAATACCTTTTCTGCTGTCAAGTTAAGATCTTATATTATGTCCGGTATTGGCCTTTATTTTGACAGATCTGTTCTTAGCAGTAACTTTTGGCTTTGTTAGGTATTTAAACCATCTTATGAGGAGAAGTGATTATTTTAAAGCATTTTAGAATAGGTGAACACTGCTGTGAGTTCACAAAATAAAGAAAAATGTTATTTATTTGAAATATGTTCTGTCTTTCAGGAGCACATCTTTTTGTTAATATTATTCCAGAAATAATTCTGATTTTTTTTTTTGTAAAGGATTTGTGCATGTTGTTAAACCCCAGTAATAACTTAGTCTTTATTTATATTTTTATTTATCCAAAATAGACCAGACAACACTTAAATGGCTGAAGTGATAAGAAAATGAAGATGGGAGTGGGAGAACTGGTGGGAAAGGGCAAACTGGATGGAAGCTGATCTAGTGGGTGGCATCCCTGCCCATGGCAGGGGAACTGGAATTTAATGATCTTCAAGGTCTCTTCCAACCAAGCCATTCTGTCATTCCATGAAAGAAGTGAGAGGAAGAAATATCTCAGAGTAGGAGTGGCTGCTGTGGGCTGTGCATCTCCCACCTGTGGAGGAAATAAGTGGAGGTTTATCACGACCTCCTGGTGGGGGCATCTCCACTGGAATTTTCAGCTCAGTATTGTGCTAGTATGTGGACCACAAAAACTGAAGTGGTATTAAATGTCGTTTAATAGAACTTTGGTAGCACCTTAATATTTCTCTATGTATAAATTTTGCAACCTTTTGCAAAAGTAAAAGTGATTTTGGGCTTAGCTGGAAGTCTTCTGGTTCTACTCCCATTGGACATAGACTACTGTCATTATGGCATAAATAAGGCTTGAAGAGTGTAAATTTATCATTTTGTTTCATTTTGATTTTTGGAATACATGAACTGTTCACTGTAACCATTTGATACTCTATTCATCTTATGCTTCTCCTCCCTGCAATATTTAGAACTAAAATAATTCTCACCTTCTGCACTGGAAGGAGATTCTCTTAGGTGCCCGAGATCCAAGCTGAAGTACCTGATCTCATTTCAAATGGTCAATTTATTTCCTCCTTTCCTGACACAGGTGAAATTGTGTTTTTATTTCCAGCTATGATAGATTTGTTCGCTTGGTAAATATTATATGGTACAGGAGTCTTTATTTTTTCATATAATCTTTGTTTACAAAGTCAATACAATCACTTGGAAAATATGTAGCAAACACTGCAGTATATTAGAATCTTGTGTATTGTGTTTGCTGTAGGTACAAATTCAATACAGCAACTCTCCAACAATTGACATGTCAAGTAATATATCAACTGTTGGTATATTACTTTTTGCTCATCCTATTACTACTTATCAAAACCAGCTCACCACCCACACTCCCCTTCTCATTAAGGACTATTTCTCCAGGAGGCTGAGCAGAATGCAGCCTGGCTGATGGGAAGTGCTGTTTCTCAGGAGCCTTGGCAGAGCTGTCATGTTTGGAACAGATCTGGGTCCCAATTTGTTATCAGTGCAGAAATCACGCAGAGGCAATGCTGAATTTTTAATGAAGAAAATTATTCTCTTAATTCACTTGGAGGAAAATTAATTTGAATGAATGGTAAACAGTTCTCACTAAAAAGTAGTTTCCCACGTATAACAGCATAAATGTAAGTGAAAGGGGACTTCTGTGTATTTTGAATTAACTTTGCTGTTACTTCTGCCACTGTAGTTTCCCTGCATGCGTGTTTTTTAGGTGTTCTCTCAATTGTGAATTGTCTTGTGTGCTGTGCAAAATACAAGAAAAATGGATTGTAAATGTGATTTATATCAGATGACCTTCATTCTGCTCCTGACCTCTTTGAGTGACTTTAGCCTCTCATTTTCAGCTATCTGTGACTGGAAAGCTTTATATTTCACAGAATGTTTTAGATTCATAGCTGGAAACTCTTGTGTGTTTAATATTACTATTAAATATGAAGTTTTAACAGATCATCTTATTTGACCATCTTTCCTACTTGCTTGTTCTAAATGTTTGCCCTCTAGGTTAATCATTTAGAGAGTGTTAGTGCCTTTTTTTCCAAGGCACTAAGTTTTGTCAGGTGAACCAGTCCATACACTGTGATGAAAAATAGTTGTTTTGTTGTTATTTTTTTTTTCTGGACAGCTGACAGAACTATTTTTGCTCATTTGCATTCAAGGAATTACAAAACAGGAGTGCCAAGAGGTGACACTTGTTCTTGAGCTTGGATTCAAGCCATAATTCATCTTGCCCAGTGTTACAGCACTTGGAGAATTCACAGTATTGAGAGAAATAAGGATGATACAAATATGATATATATTTATTAGAAGCAAAATAGCCTTATATTTTATGTCATTGTCCTTTCTTCTTCAAAACTGATGTGGAAAGTGGGCTGGGATTTCTTCTAGGGAAGCTGGAACATCTGCTCATCACCAGATTAGTGCCCATAGAGGGACAGAAATGGACTTTTTGGGGGCTGAGTGAGTTTTCCTGCCATCACACACCATTGGGCAGTATTTGGTTGATAACCCAGTTTCTGGAAGCTGGCTCCTATTATCGGTGACTTTACAGTTATAGTTATGATTAATTTATTGGTTGATCCAGGTTGAAACACTTCCACTACCACCGCCCAAGACCATGATTTTGCAGTATTTATTTGTTTCAAAGTTATTTAGGATAGTATTTTTTCCCAAGTCAGTCAAGAGTGTTTGCATCAAAGCTTTAGAAGGAAATATGGTGCTTTACTATTATATCTAAGGATTCTTATGTTCTTTTCAAGCTTTTTACAGCTTTTCCATATATATTTCAATTGCCTCTCAGTTCTTCATTCTAGTCCCTCCCTCTTCTTTCAAATCCCCTGAGAAAAATAGGAACAAAAATACCTAAAGACAGGGTGGGATGGATGTTCAATAAGTGACAGAATGAACAGAAGACTATTTTCTGTTGTATTGCTGTGATTAACTGATATGTGAAACACAATAATAATTTGGAAAGCCCTCCTCTCTATGGCTCTGTGTTGGATACTGAGCAATAGCGAGGATCAAAAATGCTTACAAAAGATTTTTTTTCAGTCATGTGCTGTTATCCCCAATAAATCTTTGCATTCATCCTTGTAATCATACTTGTGATATTTTTCCTACAGAACAGCAATAATTAAGCTGCACTTTGAATACAATCATTATTCAATATACAAAGTCATTACTATCTTTGAGCCCCTCCCTGCCTTCAAGAGCTATTACACGACCTCCAGATCTCTCTTAGACTCCGTGTATTACCATTAGAAGACATCCACACTGGGAAATCACTCTGTTCCTGTTTTTGATTAATATTTTATCAGCCACGAGAGGAAATGGTATTCTTTAGCAACACTAATAAGTAATTGAGCAGATGAGATGTCCCTGCTACTTTGAAAAAGCTGTATGTGGAGGCTGAAAAAGAGCAGCTTTAGATATGACATGAGATACTAAATGGGGAAAAAAAAAAACCCAGAAGGTGCTGTCTGAACAGTCAGTAAAAATATCAGCAGAAAATGAATAGTTACAGCGTCATTGTTAGCAATAGGTTGTCAGGAACATGGTGAAAAGATCTCTTATTCAAATTGGTGTTCAGAATATATTTTTACAGAGGTGATTGATCCATTTGCTTTAGATAAATTCTAAGGAGAGTCAGTGAAAACCACATACAGTGGACAGTGAGAACTGACAGTTGTTAAATAAAGTTGTTCCAAGGCTTTTTCAGCTGCTGCTGGGAAACAGTGCAACATCAACAAATATTTGGGCTGGCATTTTAAATACTTATTTGTGGAAAATAGAAAAGGTGGGAAATAGAGAATGTAGAAAACTCTCAGAAAGCTGTGCAAGAAAAATATCTCAAATGGGAAAAATGCATGAATGCTGAAAATATAAAGACAAGAAACAATGAGACTGTATTAGTGAGCTGTGATGAAATAGACCTTAGAAAATATGGTAAACAAGATAACAGAAAAATATAAGTTTAATAATGAAACTTTGCCCATTGTTTTTAAGCTATTACAAATAATCATTCAAGACAAAATATATATGCAACTACTAATTAGTTAAACATATGCCTATTAGCTTTAACATTATTCTATTGGCTAGAACCTTTTTAAAAAAGCCTTATAACCTAGAAAATTTCAACTGCTGTTGTTATGGCATAAACTCTTAACATCTTTTGTATCTCACCTTATAATAAAACTGATGCTAAAATAAAAGCTCAAAGAATGCTGTCCAGCAGTCCCATCCCCATTGTCTTTATACATAACAATCCAACAGAAATGGTGCCCCGTGTTTAATTTAAAAAAAACCCATAAATTAACTATGAAACTCCTTATTACCTCCTCTAGGGTTACGTGTATGAACTGAAGGAAACTGTTGGTGTGAGCAGTGGTCTTTTCAGTAAATAACACATGACAGATCTTGTGGCACACCTGTCTCTTTTGATGGCTCTGATGGAAAAGTCTTCATTTAATGTTTTATTTTGTTTTAATGTGTTTTCCTGGTTTCCTGGGTCAATTTTTCATGAATGGAAAAGCTGAATTTGGAAAGCCCTGTTGCATTATTGGCTCACAGAAATTCTATTGATTGATATACTTACAGAGAAACACTTGTGATGAATCATTTTATACCAAGATAAGTGAAGTGAAGACACAAGAAAAAGATGTCTTGGACATCTAAGATTCACTGTTTCTTCCCCCAACAGGAATATAAGCTTTTATGCTCTTATTGGAAAGGATATTGTAGCAAATGCTGGCAGTACAGTCATGATGATGCTGTGCTGATTTAAGATCTCTGTCATCCAGTAATTATTTTCTTTTGAAACTCTGTAGGAGATTTCCAGGTATGTGATGTTTCTGTCATTTTGTACTAGTGTTGCAGTCCTTTGGGTGTTTATAACCAGGTATTACTTTTCAAGCTTAAATTATAAACTGGGGAGAATTTGTGTTGTCCCCAAAACAGTAAAGGAGGATGATAGTCAATAGTAAATCTATTTGTCCTTGTGATTTCAGGAACAATTCTGCCTCAACCATGCATGAGAAGTTCCTTGTTTTGGGTCTTTAAAATCTGCAGCCCTTCACCAAGATTGCAAACAGGAAATATGAAGTAATGGATTAACTGTCTTGTTATAATAATTAAATAATGCACATAAAATATGAAGAGTTATTAAAAAAAACCCTAGGAATTACTATTACTTTATTCCCCAAAGTGAGAGAGATGTGTGTGTGTATGGGGACTACTCTGTATCTTAATGCTAGGATTAATGCTAAAATGGACGTTATGAATTAATCATGGGATTTAATTTGCCAGAATTATTTTTTTGGCATTGAGCCCCTGTAATTAGCATTTTAAACACGAGTGTTTTTGGTGATCTTTATGACAGTCAAAGCAAAACCTTCTGCCATTAATTTCTTCAGAATTGTTTAATAGGCAAGAACTAATTTTGCAACTAGATTTGAAAATGAAATGGGTTTGTTTAATGTGATGGGTGATAATGGCCTCATTGATTGTAAGTTGGTCTCATTTCTGTAAACTCATTTGGTTTAGCATTCACTGAAAGCTTTGGAGAACTTGGGCAGAAGGAGGAAAGGGTTTTTCTTTTTCTTCCATGTGTTCTGGTGGGATGTTTTGTGCACACGCAGTCATTTTGTGTTAATCACCCTGCGACTCAAGTGTCAGGTGTGCTTCAGACTACAGGTGTGAGCTCAGACATCAACCAATCTCCTGAAGGCAGGTTTGGAGCAGGGAATGAGGATACCAACAGAGCGATTTGTTGACTTTAGGAAGTCAAGCTGCTCTCCTTATTATCCTTAATTTAAATGAAAAAAAGAAAATAAAATCAAAGTTGAATGTGGATGCTATTTTCCCCCCCTAAATATTTAGCCAAAGATAGAAATCATTCATTTATCCCATATCCATCACTACTGCCCAGTTGAGGTGCACTCAGCAGGTTTATTTTGTCCTTTGGAATTGGCCAGCTGTGTGCTGTTGCTACCAAAGGCTAGGAACTGTTATTCCAGTGACCACTAACAGCAAGTAGATAATATATTTTCCCTTCCTCTAATAGTTAATAGAAAATGAGAGGCTGACAGGGTTATCCAAGTGAGAAATCCTGGTTTTCCATTCATTTCCCCTGGGTAAATCATACTTGGTATTATACAGGTGCACCTGAGTGCCCAGCAGTTGTAGGTCACAGTCTTCACTTTGCCACTCTTGATTTGTCTGAAAGGAAAAACAACTTGCTGGCACTCTTGGCATGGTGGGAGGCATTATCCACTGCTGGGTGGGGATGTCAGCACATCTCAAGAAAAGGAGTTTGTAGTTCTAACCAGAATATACTGTCTCTTTCACTATTTCCCTGCTGAGACCCTGAGCTGTGTGTCCCTTACAGATCTGGAGATGTCTGTCTGGTTGTGAGTGGGAGGAGGGATTGAAAGTGGTTGCAACAGGGCTGTGAATGCCTCAGTGGTGCAAACAGAGGCCTCAAGTGCTCAGCCATACTCCCAGACTGCTTTGCTCTGTTGTTGCTGCTCTCCACTGAGCTAAGCTGTGTTTATTTTCAGCTGTTTGCAGGGTATCAGCAGTGCAAAATGAGATGCTCCTTCTCTCTCTTCCAGACTTCCTTCCCTCTTAAGCTAATTTTCCTTTTATTGTTGTAATTAGAAAAGGGTTTTGATCACAAATTTAGTCTTGCTCAGAGTTCAGAAACAAAGTTGTGCTCATATCTTAGGGATTTGTGCACATTCCTCAGATATAAATGGTAAACAGTGCTCCTTTACCCCTCTCTCACAAGCATGTGAGAGCTCTGACTTGCAAGCCCTTACCCTGAGACTACAGTAATTTCATTAGCCAAAAGTGTAATTACATTATGAGAAGAAACAGCAGTCTCAGATTTCATGACCTCCTCTGTTTTCTCCCCAGTGTGCCATAATCTAGATAAGGCTAAAGTTAGGTTTGGGTTTATTTATATACTTGAAAATAATGTGATCTCTCACAGCTGTGAATCAGATATGATGAAGAAAATTAATCAAGATAACTCATGAGTTTGATGTTTGTGCTGCTTTCAAATAACATCCATTTTTTTTTTTCCACTTTACTACACCTTACCTATTTTGTCTGTCACAGTTACTGGAAGGAGAATTAACAAGAACAATAGATGGAAGAAGAATTATGCTTCTCATTGTTATGAGAAAGAATTGATTAGTTGTAGTTAATTGGTGTGGTTTTTGAGTTGTAACTACACTACCCTGTGGTGCTACACACCAGACTATCCAATGACTGTCAGGGCTCCATGGGATATTGATGGAGTGAATTGCAGACACTTCCTCCTTTCCTTTAACAGCTTTGAAATCTTCTACTCCTGTAGAATGTTACAATCAAATACGTAATTATTTGGTTTTTTTACCAAACTTGTTGTAAATAACATCAAATGAATGATATTTAAAATACAATTTTCATAGCTTCTTTTGGAAGTGTATAATCTTAGCATTTACATGAGCGTCCAAGAGGCATCCTAGAGGTGTTTGTGAGTGAGGTAGTTTGGACATCAATCTGGCAGAATCACTACTTCCTGCACAGAAGGTTTTTTCATAGCAAATTTGGCTTAGATTTTGAAAAGAGCAGGTCATCTATAATTGATACAAGAGTCTGTGGGAATTATGCTTAATTGTGAAATGTTCAGTAGCTGCTCTTGAAAGCTGCAAAGTACATTTTGGGTTGCTGTGAGCCAAATTTTAATGACTCTCCTGCCCCACTGGTGCTGTCTAAAATTGAGAGTCTGTCTGAGAGAACAATTTATTTTGTCAATGTGTTTTCCAATGTGTGTATATATATCAGTACAAGAGGGTCTTAGATTGCTTAGTTTATGTAGGTAAATATAAGATCTAAGATATTCCAGTTTATATTCATCCTAATGATCTTGTGGAAAAAAAAAATCCCTTTTTTATTCTAGAGAATTAGAAATCAGAGACAAGATAGAGTCAGGGCTTCCAGTCTCTGTTAATTATTAATGAAAAGTACTGTGTAAATACTAAAGCAGAAAAAGTTTTAATGTCTTTGTCCCTGTGCTGCAGCTGAATCACCTGACAGACACAAGCTTGGCTGGGGCAGTGCTTGGCTTGGGCAGCTCTCATGAAGACCTGAAATGCATTCCTTGTAGCTGAAGTGATTTTATTGAGACGTAGTGCTCAGTGCTGAATGAGGTCTGAGGGTTTATAACCAGGATTTTGGTTTTCTGCATTGGTTATTACTGATCTGGTTTTGAGAGTAGGGTTACCTGCTCTACATTCTAGCCAAGATCATGTTTTGGTTTATTGAATGTACCCTGCCATTTTTTTTCCCTGAATTTTTGACAGGAGCAGATACTCTTGATTTCAAAAGCCAGAGTTCATTATGTTGCTGAAAGCTTTTAAACATCTGTTTACTTCTGTTCTTTATAGACTACTGCATTTGAGGTAACAACTGGCTTGAAACAGTGAGATCTGGGCTGCAGCCTGACAGGAAGCAGCACTACATTCAGGATGTGCTTTATGTTTGTTTGAGGAAGAATGTGACCATTTTCGATTGACTGTAATTTTCAATTGATTGAAAATAAAGGTATTTCATGTCTATTTACATTTGAAATCTGAATTAGTGAAGCACAAGTTCTTATACACCTGCCTATAGCTCCCAGGGTTCGCTACCCTGTTAAAAATATTTCTGTTTCATCTCCAAAGCAGTGCATTGACATGCAAGTGTGAACTGAAGGGTGTGCACCAATGCTGTGACTGCACCATTGTAATGAAGATGAAATGACTGTAATGATGACCTTTCTGTGCCTTTGTCTATAGCATGCCCTTCTCTTTAACTGAACACCTTTCAAATGAACATGTTCTGAACTCTTGAACTGTTCATTCTGTTCACTGAGCTTATTGCTCAATCTGCAGTTTATCATTATGTGTCTCCAAAGACTTTGTGTTTCCTTATATTTGACATCTAGATGGAATTTTTCATAACCCTTTACTAGTCATAAATTGGATTGTTAGGGGATTAAGTTAATCTTGTTTCTTTATAGTAGCCTCAGATTTTTAAAGCCCTAATTTGGAGAGGTTTCTTTATTTGTTACTCTACAATCTGCAAGAATGGAAAAAAACCTTAATGCCGTAAGATTCTGTACTGCTGGAATTATTTATTTCTGCTCATTTTGAAGTGAATCGTACCTAAGAGGTACACTTGAGAAGTTGTTTTGTCTTGTTTCTCCCATATTACTATTTCTTCCTTTCTATCTAAATAGCAGCCTCTGAAAATGACCCAAAGCAGTGCATCATCAGATAAGCAGTGTGTCAGTGAATGGAATGCAGAAGAGTGTGAATTTTTCTTGTTCCGTTGGGAAGGGAAATAGGAAAAAATGACTTACAACTTGCAGAAAATTGTTGTGTTAGTCATATCTTACCTTTTGGTTTCTTTATTAGAAGGCACTCCTAACAATTTATGTTCTTTTGATTAACCAATTAACAGCTCATATTAAACATTAAATTAGGGCAACAAAAGCCTACATATTTTTAACAGTGCTTTGGATCTTTCTCTTGTCTACCGGTAATATTGCAGGTAGTATTCTTTCATTTAATTACTTCAAAGAAGTTTTTTGCAGGAAAACTAAATATTGTGTGATATAAACTGTGGGATAAATTCAAGCAATCAAAAATAATGTTTGATATCCTGAGAATTATCTAGCTAGTCTGTATTGAGATAGTGGTGGCCAAATCCTCAAAATAGGAGGATGGTGTCTACCACATACTGAGTTGTTAAAACCAGTTTATAATATGCAGAAAGCAGAATTACTTGAGGCATAAGTGAAGACTAAAATGTAAATATTACTTAAATACAAAGGATTGTATTTAAGCAACACACATTTATTTCTTTAACAAATAAACCTTTTCAGCCTTCTCTGTCCAAAAGGCACAGAAATGTCAGACTGGTCATAGAAAATGAAAAATCTTGAGTTGTTCCTTGACCTCTTTTATGATCCTTCCATCCCTAAACTCCATCAATGACTTGAACTCTGACACTGAGAATGGCAAGATGTAATTCTTCATCTCAATGTCATAAACCTTCACATTCTACTCTGGGCAGTTCAGATTTTTATTTGTTCATTCAAATGGAGTTCATGTCAGCTAGTATCATACATAAAGGTTGAGGCTTTTAGAAACTCTTACGTTTATCTAATCCTATCCCTAGTTTTCTCTTTGGGAAAAAAAAAAGTGCTATTTGACCATTATTCTGCTTATTTTCTTATAGTTTACTCTTTTCATTTGTTGATTGATTGCTTCAGTGCTGCCCAAACAACCCCAAACCCTTTGAAATGTATTTTTTAAAGCTGCAGATAATGAAGATTATAATTATAATTTTCTAATCTAAAATTGCAGCTGTACCTGTGCGTAGTTAGTAGAAACAATGGCAAGGGATAGGATTGCATTATGAAATCAGCTGTGAGAGGAAGACCTGAGAGCCAGAACAAGTGAGGGTAAGAAAATGTCCAGGTGAGGATAAGAAAGTGTCCTGTGTTTGTCAGAAGCCATTTCAGCCTTTGTTCTAGGCCAGGAGAGGATGGGTGTGAGCAGAGACTCTGGCACTTTGTCTCCTGCCTGTTTGATGCTCTGTTAAGGTAGAGAAAGATATTACCTGCTGATATGTTAGATACTTCATTTTTAAATGATCATAAATTTTTGCCGGCGCTTAATAAGAATAGGTTTACAGTGCAGGGTAAAAGTGAATATACTGAACCAGGAGAGCGCTTAGGGAAAGGGAGAAATTATTCACAAAGAAAGTCTGAAAACAGTAGCACTGCTTATCTGGGAAGCAGCTGATAGTTGGGGGTATCAGACTGATTTTCAAAACAGTGTTGGAAAGGCTGTAATTGGAAATGCTTTATCTATATTTCTATCCCTAAAATAAGTTGGGAAATGCAGATTTAAAACTGTTAAAAGGGAAAAAAAAATGCTTAAAAAGATCTAGTTTCTTGTGGAACTCCGGGCCATGTAGAAGGCCTGGCATTTAGTAATCTCATAAACAATGTAAATATTGATTGTAAAAATCAATAAAATGTAAAAATTAAATATTGTAAAACCACACCAAATATTTATTAAAACATACTTTTGAGAAATAGTCCTTTAACTGAATACTGCTTCCAGAACCAATCATTTTCAGAGAAAATACTGTTTATTTTCATACTTAGAGCCCTGACTGGTTAAATCCTTATGAGTCCTCTCCATTTCTGGTTTTGCCTGTTTACACCAGAGGCAGATGATATGTTTATTTTGGAAATATAGAAGTGTTAATTGTCTTACTGCACTTTTCCATCAACCCAGCTGTTGATAGCATTTTATGACTGTATTTCTCAAAATTTAGGTGTAGAAGACACTTGTGTTTCAGTTTTAAATACTGCAGAGACTTCTCATATTACTAATACGAAACTAACTGGCATTCACTGTTTCCAAAGCAGTTTTACCGCTGTGACATTAATTTGCAGTACTGAGCACTGTGGAAACTTTCATCAAACCTAAGAAGTTAGTTTTGATTTGTTACAGCACACAGTGGGTGTTCATAGCATATGTTTTTATTTAATCCTTCAAAGGGTTTTCAGGAAATAGCAGCTAGCATGTGATGAAATAATATCAAGAGACATTACCAACATTTTAACATTATACGGATCATTATGCTTCGTACATTTCGGAATTATGCTCCATTATATTTGTGGTTTCCCTTTGTTCTTCCAAGCCACATTCTGCTTGGTCTTAGGAAACAACACATGGCTGGGATGAAGCACTGTGGAGCTATTAAGAGTCCTGTCTTAACTTGTAAATGATGAAGTAACTCCCTCAACAGATATGCTGGGTGTAGAGCAAAAGCAGAGTTAGGAGAAGTTGGAAAGAACATGAAGAAAATGTCTCTCCTTCAGTCAGGAATGTATCAGTTCTTCCATGCATGTTCTGCCTTGTAGCAAAGAGTTGCCCAGAGCTGTTCCTTGGTATTTCGTGGTTCCATTTGTGGCTGCCTGTTGAAGTGTGATATACATTGCTAATGTCATGTAAAAAAGGAAGGAGATTCAGCACCTAAGGAGAGGTAATGTGGCAGTTAGATGGAACTTCTCTTCAGATTCCCTCATAGAAGGGTCAGCATTAGAATAAGGAAAAGGCTATGAGTAAACAGTGTAAATGTGATTTCTTTAAATGTATTCTACTGCAACACCCTTTGGAAGCACCACCCCATAGCCCTTGGTTTGCCCACTGTGGGAACTGTGGTGATGATTAATTCTGTGTAATTTTAGAAATTTAACTGAGGTGTCTTAAAGGCTTAATCTTCCTCTAGGACTCTTTAATTTTCCAAAGACAATTCAGCACATCTAAGATTCACATGCCTTAGTTCTCTATGAAGCAAAGCAGGCTGAATATGGCCCGGTTCCTGGACTGTGCAGTACCAGAGCCTTGCACTGGGGGATGTGATTCCTTGGCTCCTTCCCTGACCACTTGGCACTGCTTTATCTTCCTTCATTGCTGGGGACAGCTGGTGACGTACTTGGTTTCTTGGTTTCAATGGAAAAAAAATTAAAAGGTCGTTACATACATGGAGTTCTTTACTCCAAACCAAGAATCTAATGCAGCTTCAATAGTTTCGTGTTTTGATTTTTGATCAAATATCTCATATGTTCCTGACGTGACTTGGCTAAATGAGTACGTTAATCTACATATCTGGTAGATGTATTCACAGGCTTTATCAATTAAAGACACTGCAAAGGCAAACATTCCTTGGAGCAATATATGGTCAGTTAGTAACCCAGAAAATGCCCCTCTGGATGGCTGTACTAAGAGAGACTGAGTGTCTGTAGTTGTTACAGGTGGAGGAAGCTCCGAGAGCTCAGGTGGCACTAGGCTGAAAATTACTTCAAGGTAATCTGTAAAATAAATTCCATTTTAGTGTTTAATGCCTTGCATACACTGAGACACCTCAAGTGTGTTTTGGATCATATAATCTCTATTACTTTTACCCTGTGTATGACATTGATTTGCTAACAAGACGCGCAACAGGGTAAAAGCATGGGCTGCTTCCTTTCAAGATTCTGGTTTGATTTTAGAAAGAAAAGTAATTCTTTTTTAAATGGTGAACTGACAGCTGGGGTAAATGAAGCTTCCTTATGCTTAACAAACAAACAAATGAAACAGGAAAAAAGAGAGTCAGATGTAGAGAGGGAATAAATGCAGTGTAGCTATCTGGAATTCTATGATCTGAGTTAAGCAGGAGGTCAGATTAGATATTCGCAAATAGCCCCTTTGGGCGTCAACAACTATAAATTTTTGAAGCGCAGGGCAGGCTCCCCAGCACTGCAATTTCATTCTGACCTGAAGGGGTGAAAGGGTAAAGCCTCTGTGCCCATTCCCTGCCTCCCCAACAGCCTGAGCCTGCCTGGTCTGTGGGATGTGAGAAGCTGCGTGGTTGGGGCAGAGCTGACACCGTAACTCCTGGCACAGGAGCAGAATTCCATCTGCTGTGCACTCTCCCTTCTGCTCAGTGGCCACTTGATGAATTCAAGCCAATAAGGAGGAGGGAAGGTCTCTGTCCCAAGCCTTGTTCTATGAGCTGTTTCCTTGCTCATGGTAAATAATATATTTACGCAGACTTTCAGCATTTCCCTTCTTGCAGTGGTTCACAGTGCTTCCAGTTACTGAAAAAGTCCTACTGAAGAATTCATCTCACCTCTGTCATTTCTTTGTTTTTTTGGCCCTGCCAAAAATCAGACACCAGCTTAGTGCCATTGCCCGTTTCAAGAGAAAGATCCTCAGTTTCACCTCTGCATATCCTGCCAGTCACACTGACTGGGCTGCTGGTATTTAGCCTGTACTTAAACAGTTTGGGCAGAAGGAATTTTTCAGAGGGAAGGGTTTTGCTTTTTTTTAAGCATCTCACTCCTGTATGTGAAATTGTATATAGCAGCAAGATCGTATCTTGACAGTCTAAAATATTAACTGGCTGGAAGCTGTAGGAATGATGTCTTTAATACCAGCCAGAGAAGCTGCTCCAAGAGAGAAATCACTCACTCAAGTGGTAACAGTTTTGTGCCACTTTGTGACATAGAAGTTGAAAAAAATAAGCAGAGGTTGGGACTCAGAACCCCATTAACAGTTTCTGATGTGTTTAAGTAGAGCTGAGGTTGCTGTCTTGACCTTAGTACTGAGAAGAGCAAAGAAAAGATTAAAGACACTGTTCTGGAGAAAGCAGGGCTTTGACTGGTTGTTTCTAGGTCTGTAGTTCTTTCTCCAAGTTTAAAACAAAAGCTGTTTGGTTTGTCTTTCATGGGACAGGTGAGGTTAGGGTTTCTCTGATGATCTGGCAGCTTGGTCTATTACGTATTTTTTCCAACCAAATTATTTTGTGTAATAACTATAATGTTAATGGAACTATATGTTATGGTTGAGTTAAGATTTGTCAGTTTGAAAATAAACGTCTTGGCTTCATTTCGACATTTGCCTCTCAGCATCAGTCCGTTAACCTGTCACACACTATAATTTCATTAAAACCATCATTTAATTGTAAACTAATGTACAGCTATCTTTTATAGAAGGGCTTTACATACTGCCTGAATAATTTCAATACAAATTTTCAACTGATATGATTGAAATGATGTGAAACACTAAATGCCCTCCAAACCCCTGTTTATGAATTCAGTACTGAGAAATAAGATGCAACAGCCACATTACTGTGCTAGTCTAACAAGGAGACACTTTTTCAAATTACATTAAAGGACAGAATAATGATTTAGGTGTCTATCTATATATCTTTGTCTGTGTCTTGTATACCTGCAGCATTGAGATGTGCTTTGGAGGAGTTCCCAGTATTAAAAGGACAATGCACACAGTGTAAGCTCCATGTAACTCAAGAAAAAATTAACATCTACATGCTGATAGCTTTAGTGCCAGTCACAAACAGACTTGCACTTCACATATGAGATACAGAAAGCTTATTTCAAAATAGATTCTGGGTAACATTCAACCTGATCGAATCTTTGGAAGCTGTGTTAATGTATTTGTTCAACTTGCACTCCAAAGCTTTTAAACAGAATATCACTTTTTTATATTATTCATGGTAATGTAATTCCTGCCTTTAATCTCTTCAGAGTTTCATGTTAAGTCATGATATGCAGTTCAAGGAAATTTGGATCATCCATTAATCATAGTATCTGTACTTTTGTGTGCCTACTTTTGTCCATCTCTTAAATCAGTCACTTGGCAGCAGCAGAGATCTGGGGACAGTCCAAGATATTTGACTGAAGAGGCCTTATTATTAAACTGTTTCTTGCTACAGAATATATGGATTTGTGTAATGTGGGGCATGCGGAAAAGAAAGTGATAGAAATATCAGCATAAACATTAAATATGATCCTCATAGTGTTTCCATGGAATCATAGGCATGGATAAGGATATTAAATCATGACATATGTTTAGAAGAATAATTAGCTAAAAACACCTGGGCTAATACAAAATGTGAGACAAAATGATGTAGTCAAGTATTCCTTTGTAATTAAAATTTTTCTACCAATCTGCATACACCAAAGGGCTGAATTAAGATTTCATAAACAATCTAAATCTGGTATTTTGTAAAATTTAAGGGTTTTGTTTTATTCTTTTATTATTTTATTATTCAGTGGACATAGGAATATGGAGGGAAGCATTGAAAACCTCAGAGTTATTGGCTGTGGTTGGATTCTTTTCTTTGAAGTACTGATACTGTCCTTTGAACTTAACGAATCACTTCTAACTATACAAAGAGGTTGTTTTTTCTCTTTCTCAACAAACCAAATATGTCATTAATGACATATTTAAATTGATCTTTAAAATATTTGTGAAATATGTGGAAACAGAATTGTGTTCTTTTCAGTTTGAGCGCTGTTCCCTCTCCTGTTTCAATGGTTTCTCCCAAAAGGCTGATTTCTTTTTCCTAGACTCACTCTGACCCTTTCTTCTTTTGTCCTGTCTTCTCAGCTCCTTTCTGACTTTTCCATCCTAAGTTTACTTCTTTCAGCTTTCATCTTCTACAAATTTTGTTTCACTCTTCTTTCCCATAAAACTTTTTCTTCTGATTTTCTTTTACTCTACCACTCTATTTTTTCTTTTTTTTTTCTCTGCTTGGACACAGCTCTAATTTCCTGAATTTAATATTAGAGTAGTGGGAGTGAGCTCCTGCCTTTCCCACCCTGTCTATCCAGTCACTTCAGCAAACTGCGTCTTAAGAGTAGCTATGTGGTCTGCGCCTGCAGTGCTGGGCTGCAGCTGGTGACTTATGAGGTCCTTCTCTGCCTTAGGGATTTGGAGGTTGCCCAGAAAACACTTGAAAGAATTTTTTGAAACTTCTGAATATAATGTATTTTTCCCTCGTTGGCTTTTTGGAAATTCTGAAAGCACGTTTGCTGAACTTTCCCACGTAAGCTGTGCCCCGCATGGACGGCTGAAACAGGAAACCTCAGAGAGGACAATTAGATTTTGCTAAAGTTATGAGCAACTGTACTGTGGCCTTGAAATGGGAAGTGCCAGACACCCTGAACTAGAGACTGTCACCATCGTCGCCATAAGTAACAAATTTTAATTTAAGAGACGTATAAAAATTATCCTATTGAGTCTTGGGTCCTGGAAATCCATTTATGGCTGTTCTGGGTGATTGACTATGAAAACACGTGTGTATGCAGTGTTATTTTTCTGAGAGAATGGTTGGAGCTAAAAATATATTTTTTTAAGTAGAGAAATAATCAGTTTTCATTTCTGTGTTCGTGCTTGTAACTGCAACAATATGTGGAGTTTCAGCAGTGAGGTTTCTGACTGAATCAAGTGCCTAATGTTTGGGCTCAGTGTATGCTGCTGGGAACAAAACATTATTTGAAATATAAGCATCTGTTATAGTCATGATCTTTATGCACTGAAACAGACCTAATGGCTGAATTGCTGTGTGCTCTCTGATATTGAAAGAAAAATGTGCTTTTAACCAGGGTTTTAGTGAAAGCAGATGAGGCTATGGAGGCACAATGGGAATGATTATGAAAGACACAGAGACCCCTATTTAATGTGGTAACAAAGCTGTATGTAAATTTTGCTTTTCATTAAGGCAGAATTAGTTTAACCCCAGTTGTACAAAGGTTACTGTTTTCTACTATTTAGACAAACAACTTCCTACTGTAAATTGTGTTGTGATTTATATGAATTTACCCAGTCACAGAGGTTTCTGTGCAGCAAATATATCTTCCACTCAATCATAATAAGAACTTTCAAAGTAATTGTGAATACATTTCTATAATTATACTTAGGTTTTGATGAAGTATATTATTGCAGGAATTCACTTCAAATATTCACGTATTCAAACAAGGAAAATAACTTCTCTGCTTGGATTTTAAGCCTTTAACAGTAACCAGAAAAGCAGCTGGTAGGCCTTGAATTCCAGGCACATAGTGCAGACAGTGGCACAGTTCACCTGCTGGTGGGTAATGAGTGCAGTTTGTAGCGACTGCACATGAAATCACAGCCCTTGTGTTTGTATTTACAGACTGAACACATTCAGTCCCGTTCTCCTGTTTGCCCCAGCCCTGTAACACTGAGCACTGGGTGTTTTGGAATGCAGCTTTCAGGGTCTGAAGCAAGTTCATATCAAATGTGCATGGGAAGTCTTCTTTTATTTTGAATCAGTGACTACTGCTCTTAGGTAAATTGGACAATTGTGCGTGGATAAATTGTTTTTATTTAGATGTGAGGCCATAGATACATATAGGTATCTTTGAATTGTGCTCAGGCAGATTTCAGCAAGGAAAGATTTGTTTTCATGATTAAATATGTATTGTGTTAATCTCAGCCTTCGAACATTTCTTATGTTTCAATTTAGTCACAATGAATTGCGGTATCTGCTGTGAAAACTGTTGCTATTGGATTTAAAATACCCATCTATTTTAGATATCTGGGGTTAGCTAAAGGCTAAATTCACAGATATTCTCTGTGACCTTGGTCAAGTCAGTTTTCCCATGATAAAATTATGGTGGTATTTACTTAAGTTCTCTGAGTGTTGTTAAGAACAGTTCAAAGCTGCTTAATGAACCTCAGATCCTACATTTATCTTCAGTCTTATAGAAGGTTCATAAATAGGCCAACAAGTCCCTGCTTGTATCCAAGAGAACTTGGGATGTGGAAAACTAGATAAATATGATCTACTTCTTCCCTGGGATGCTTCTTTTTGTTTGATATTTTATTGAACTTTGAGTCAGTTCTTTTTGAAAGGCTGAACTTAAACAATGTCAGGACTGGCCATCTAACTAAACCTCCACACTCTATGCACATGCTTTTCACATTTAAAGAAGAGTGCTCGTCTTTGTTATATTTTTTAAATCTGGAAAAATGGGTTTGTTTGAGCTTCCTATTTTTAGTTATATATATTGCAAGAACATGGTCATTTGTCCTTTATTTTCTTGACACATTCACTATGGGATGCTGAATTTTAGAAAGTGAATTTTGATGGCATCACCAAATGTTGTGCTGCTGCATGTGATTTCTTGGACTGGCATGGAGCCAGTTGTTTTGCTAAGTTGTAGATATTATTTTCAAAACAGCAAGATTTTTGTGGCATTTCAGAGTAATGGTGTAACTTAACATGTTTGTGTTTATAATTTGACAAGCTTGGAAACATTAAACATTAGAGTTATTAAATAAGAGAGGAGACATTTGGAGATGTTTTCGTAATGTTTTCTGACAGCATTATAATGAAGCCAAATCTAGGAGTATCTTAGTATCATAGATTTTTATTGCAATGAAGAGTCAAGAGAAAGAAAAATGACATTGATATTATTGACTACAATGCATAATAAAGAAATAAATTATGCTAATTTTTTTCTGCTTTCTAAATCAAGCGTATGTTATCATGGCACGTTACTGAAACATGGAAAAAGGTGGTGATGGAAATAATGCCAATAATCCTATTTTTCATTCCATTATGTGAGATAGCATTTAATTTTATTTAACTTTCCACGTTATTTACAGCAGGATATTTGTTACCTTGAGACAGTTATTTTATATAAAGTACAGAGAACTGTGATAGCAAGAAAAAGCCCAAACAAAAAAATGTTCAGTAGCACAACTCCATGAGGCAGAGGTCCAGCCAAACCACGGCTATTAATCATCACCGTCCATTATTTACAGAGGATTCATTCATTGTTCCATAAAGGTATCTAGAGGGTCAATTAGAGACAACATACAGGATTTTTCAAAGACACAAGAGGGTCAATTAGGCCCTTCTTGTAATTTTCTGCTTTAACAGCAAATGCCAGCCTATCCTGCAACAGATACAGTGGAGGTTAGAATTAAATAGTGAGGATGTTTTTTTTTTTATTTGAAGCTGTTACTTTGCAGCTGGTTTGAATTGGAGTCTTGTCAGTCCTTGATCAAAACAAAAGAAAAAATTATTACCGAGTTGATGAGAAGCACAGATTTGGTTTTGAGTCAGAGTACTGGAAGTGCCCAGGAAATATCTGCGATAAAACAGTCTGTACTTATCACAGAAGTGAATAATTTCTCTGCAAGTATGACCAGATACAAATAATATTGCTAAATACTCCTGTTTAAAATTTAAAAGCATTTGAGGCAGAATGTTTGTAATCATTTTGGCATCAACTGTTCACTTAAAGCTCCAAATCAATAATAGATATGAGATTTTAATATAAACAACTGCAGTGGCATTCAGTCAGGCACAGGAATTTCTTTCAGAATAGAAAGGAAATACATATATATGTACACACACCTAAAAACTCTTCCAAACTAGCAGGAATTTTTGGTAAAATTTATCCTTTAGCTGGGGACAGAACAGCTCTTCAGCATATCTACAGCTCTTGTGAACATGTACAGCACATGAACAGCAGCCGTATTGAAGTTATTTTTCTTTCAGTTTCTCTTTCCATGAGAAATGGTTGTTAGCTGGCATTGTCTTCTATATAGGCCTGAAAATCTTGGGCTATTTTTTTTCCTCTAAACTTTCATTCAATGACATTGCCACTGTTTTTTAATGCTGCTGAAGTCTGTTTTAACAGAAAGCAGCCCCTATGACTATGGTGTGTTAGTCTTGTAAAGATTTTTATCCTTACAAATGGAGTTTTTGGAATGCCTGAGTATTTGATGGGCTCCTGTGAGAGTAAATCTCTGAGCGTGCTGCATCAGTTTGATCCTCATCGTCCTCTGAAACCCCCTATTCTCTGTAGGGTTTCAGCAGAGAGTTCTAACTAATGACTCAGGGCCAAATTCTGCCCTTCGATGCAGGCGTGTAATTCTCACTGATTCCAGAGGGACTTCTGTGAGCATATCAGAGAACACAATTTCGTTCTTGGTGTGTGAAATTATAGCACAAATGGACAAAAGAATCTCATGCACATTCATCTTAGTGACCCCAAGCATGCAGGAACATGATACCAATCCACCTGCTTTTCTCTTTGCCGAATATCTTCTGGTTCTTGTACATCACCCTAATTCTTCAGCTGTCACTTGGTTCTACATTTTTTATATTGTTCTGTCTTCAGAAGTTTGCTATTGTGGTGTTTCAGTGAAATTAGTGACATTGAAGTGAGTGTTTCTTTAAGCAGCATTAGTAACAGACTCTTGTAAAAGCTGTTTTTTTCTTTCCCTGGGAAATGATGGTACACGAGCAGTCTTGTTCATATCCCAGAGGGAATTAGTTTGCAAAGAGAGAAGACAAAGATAGATGTGTGAGTTCATGTCTGGGAAGTGTTTAATACATCCAGATACACAGAGAGAGGAGAGGAGGGCTTGCATCACTCTTTTCCTCTATGACAACGTCACGGGAGGAGGTGTTTTGCCCACGTGTGGACAGAACAGGTCTCTCCATCAGTCTGTCTCTCGTTCTGCTCTGAGTTTACATTCAGCATTGTCCCTTTCAGGTTCTTTATGCAAGAAATCAGATAATTAATTTTTTAAGATCTTTTTCCTGCTTTTAAAGTTTTAAAACCTTTTCCAGTTTTTATACCATGTCCTTCCACATTGAAGGCTGTGATCATTTTACTGTTCCGTTGTCAGGAGCAAAGCTAGTCTTGTTCTGTGGGTGTAAAAATACGGGAGGTAACTCAGTGAGCTTTGATGGGGTTTTACAGATGTTGATTACTGAAACACAGTTTCAAAGCTTAGATGGGCACCAAATTTGCTTGTCATTGACTGTTTATACTCAGGACCTGCATGTAAGAAAAATCATCCAATTTTTGCATTTTTGTTGTGGCAATTTGTGTCCTGTCTGAAAACTCTGGACTGGAGCTATCCTGTTTCTTGAACTGACTGCTTATTAGGTCTTTGCATATTTGTTTTTGATTTGGGATGTATCTGGCTGCTTCCCCCTTCTGTCTCAGTCCTTGGCAGATAGATTTATCTTTTAGAGCAGTGTTATGGAAGACTTAATGTTCCCAAAACTTGTGTTTAGGGACTTCATTTGCTTCCTGACAACTCTATCCAATGGAACTGAGTATTTTTTTGTGCTTTATTTAATACTGTTTTTCACCAAAATCAAACTGGTTTAGGTGTATCTGAGGAATCTCAGATATCTCCAGTGTTACACAGAATTGACTGGCGTTAGTGTATGCCCTATTTTTAATTTAGTAACTTTAATTTCCTGGCATGCTGCCATTCATGCTTGAGGTTTCAAGCATCTGACTTAGTCAAACCCTTGAATCTCTGCTTCCATCTCAGATTTTAAAAGACATCTTGGTGCTGTAGCACGAAGTCTGTCATTTATATCTCCCACAATGGTTTTAGTATCCACTTTAGTTTTGGATTCTGCTCAAGAGAGCAGAATTTATATTGCAGCTCAAGCAGCAGTCCTCATATAAAGAATTGCATTGTTTATAAAAATTCCTGTTTTCAAATTGTCTGCTAAGTCTTCAGAAAGCTCATCACTTACCCAGAGTTATTTCTGAAGCTATTTGTGGAATCACCATGATTGTCTGGGGAAATCTAATTTACAATTTTGAACATATAATTTATACATCACTCTGCCAAAGCTTTCTTTAAAATCTGTTTTCAGATATGAATTGGAATAAGTGGTGATATTAATTCTGCTTTTTTAACCTGAAACTGTAGTTGAGCACATAATCCACAGTGATTTATTTTTACATAATATTCCATTTTCCTATTTGTGTAATATCTACAGGCAGATAGTCATTTTCTCAAGCTGGTTCATTAATTAGATTTATTGGATGGATGTCCTTTGTTATTGTTTTGTAACTTATGTATTGATCTCTATTATGTGAAATTCTCAGTCTCTGCTGTTCACTTACAGTTGGATAGAAAACTCCCATGAATGTCTGAATTCAAACATGAGGGTTTGCACATGCAAACTCTCTATTGGACATCTCTATTCACTTGCACAGATATGAAGTGTTAGAACTTCTGTATGACTGCAACACACCCTGTGTGTTGCTTTTAAGGACTGTATTGGTGTTTTTCTTTATTAATTGCAAACCTAAAATAAAAATTTAAACCCAAAATATTAGTAGTGATCCTAGAAGTAGTAAATTGGTGCAGGGAGATGACTAACAGCTCTTCATAGTCTCTATAAACTTCAGGTGAGCTGGAAATAGAAACCACATCATATTTTGAGTATTTTTGGAATATTTGTAAAACAAGGATGATAATATTGACTCATATTTTATTCACAAAGGAGAGCCCCTTGAGTAAAGGATAAGAATTGTCATTCATTAGAGTAATTTCCAATGAACATAGGGAACGTACCCTGAAGTGGCTCATTCCTGGTTCCTTGTTGTGACATCCATGGCTGTGTTCAGTCCTGATGTTTATTTTCCATTTCAATATGAGGTAACTCCGTTCTAAAAGAAAGTTAATGCAGAGTATGAAATTGGTTTTAGCCTCTCCCAGGGCTTTTCATGTTCCATATTTTATCCACAGGGAGGTGTTGGGTCTCTGTGCAGGCACGTTTCGGCTGCCCATGTTGTGTTCCTATTTCCCACAGTCCGTCCCTGTTCAAGCTATTTTATTTGCTGTCTTTGAAAAAGTAACATTGCAAAACTAAATTGAGCTAAAAGTATGCAGATAAAAATAAAGAGCATGAAGAGGTATCACTCAACTATTGAGCCTGCTGGAAAACCGAGTATTTAAGTGCTGCATTAAGCCTTTGTATCCACTCGTGCCCTTCACCAACTATCTGCACGTTGCTAAAATCCTTCACAAACACTATTTTATGGTCAGATTCAGCCACTCTGACATGAGCTGAGAAGCACCATATGCTTCAGGTAACCTCTCTAAAGCAGTTGCCAGTGGGACCACTTTTGTACCTGCTCGCCAATGTGAGCAGAGGTTACACAATCTCACCCACGGTGAATAATAATGTCAAAGAGCCATTAGCAGTGCAGAGTGACAAAGTGTGGAGAGATCCATCAGCTCATCCCGTGTTTAATGAAACAGAAATGAACATCGTATTGCCCTTGTTTTCTGTCAGATTTTCCAGGTCTCCATGAGGCTTATTAATCTTAGGGTGTAATGGAAAATGTGTTGCTATGTTACATAGGACAGCAGCCTTTGTGCTCTAGGACTGAAGGCGTTATTAGTCTCTGTCTTATTTACATGCTGTACTGGGGTGCGTGCTGCCCGAGCGCAGTGCAGGGAGGAGTTCTAAAATGTTTGTGTCTTTCTGAAGTGTGTTCTAATGCTGCAGCCAGATGGCTCCATGCTAAGTCATTTTAACCTGAAGTAATGATCAGAAATCCCCTTTTGAGAAACACTGTCAACACACACTACAGACCTTGAAAATCTGCTGCTACAAAAAATAGCAAATCGATTGCATTTTAGGGCACCCCAAATGAATGGTTCCACATTTCTAAAGATGAGCTTTCAGGCTCTCAGAAGTAAAAAAAAGAATAGATAAGTGGTATTATTGTAAAGTATATAATAGACTTTCACTATTGCTTTTATTTTTTAAATAGAGGGCCAATTTCAAATAAGTTCTGACAAAAACTTGAGATCTAGTTACTGTCGTTCTTTATTAGCTAGAAAAAACCCCAAAAGCTGTAATTCCTGTTAGGAAATATCCTAGTTTCTAGGGACAGAAAAATAACCCAAGTTCACAGAATCACAGATATGCAAAATCTCCTGAGCTGGGAGGGACCCACAAGGATTTTTGAGTGCAACTCCTGGCCTAACAATCCCACCCCAGGTGCCTGAGAATGTTTTCCAAATGCTTCCTGAACTTTGTCAACCTTGGGGCTGTGACTCGTTCCCTGGGGAATCTGTTCCAGTGCTCAGCCACCCTCTGGGGGAAGAGCTTTTTCCTGATATCCAACCAAGCTGGACCATATGGTGACACTTCATCTACAATGTGCCACTAAAATGAGGTTCTTGGGCCTTATTTTCAGCACGTGTCGCTTACTGTGATCTTTGTACAGGTTGGGGATCACTAGGGATGAGAAAGCATAAAGAAAGGATGCTTCTAAGGGTTAGAAGATGTCACATGTCTGAATACGATTCTATATTTTAATTTTGCTTATAGAATTAATAGCCCAGTGACATTGCAGCTTTTTTGACTTGCACAACTTTGGAAATTTGTAAGAGTGAACAAGAATATCATGTGTTTATTAGAAGCAGTGGAAATATTTGCCTTTGGCATATCCATTATGTAAGTAACGATTTTTTTCTTTTTTTATTTATTTTTTTTCCCTTTTATTTTCCAGCAGAGTGTGTTGATCAGCGAGGTATGTGTTAATACAAGTTTCATAAAGAACGAGCTGTGTGTAGACATTGCAGCAGCGCTTCCCAAATGATTCTGGAGTCATTTAGGTTTGGTTAGAGCCTGCTGCAGGCCTAACAATGGTTCACAAAACTCCGGGGCTGGGAGTCCCCAGTGACTTCTTCCCCACAGTGACAGGAAGGGAGACTTTCAGGATGCTGGGACTGGGGTGGGAGAGGAGCTGTTGGTAAGAACAAAGATGTGCTGGGATCCCTGCTGATTCTCCATCCTGCTGGATCCACTGTCACTCCCCAAATCCTGGTGCAGTATCAGCAATTAGTGCTGGGCTTCTGCGTGCCACGAACTGGGGGCAGACACAAAGTTTTGGTGTCCCCAGCTGGATGCTGCGATCGACAGTTGTGTTGTTGCCCTGTGCCTGGCATTGGCCAGGGTGCTCCTTCTCCTGCAGAACAGTTGGTTTTGTTGTGCAGGGAGTTCTGCACCTTTCTCTGAGCAGGCAGTGCAATTATAAAGTAATTTTCATGACACGTGCACTTCACCAAATTTTGGGAAGTGCCGTGTTTGAAAAGGAGAGGCTGCCATTCACAGGGCTGCACTGATTAATCACAATTAAGGGCCAAATACAGCATTTTATCAAGCATTCAGTGAGTAGCAAAATTAGCGCTTCCTAAAGTAATGGGAGTAATTCCATTAGTGAGAATTCCCATTGAAAGTGTGGAATTTTTGTGCCATTTTAGAAATAATTTTCCCTGTTGAAAATATTCTTGTAGCTGTGTGCAAGTCACCTACAGGAACACTGTTGCTACGTTTCCATACTCACAGCATCCTTTTAGGAGTTAATCACATTTTATTTTAAAGATTATTTTCCTGATGTGGTTCCAGGTTAGATAAATGCTGATGTAGTACAATCACAGTTTAAAATATACGTCAACCTATCTGTGTATTTTACTGAAAGTCATTTATGGGGCCAAATCTCAGAACAGACAATTGTCATTGTAGAATTTCTGAGTTTTGGGGACCTTTTTGTAGCTTTCTCAGCCTGTACTCACTCTGACTAAGGGGCGTTAATGCAATTCTACGGGACAGTGCAACTCTTTTCTTTGCCAGTGGTAGAAGTAACTGATGGCAAGTGAGTATATTTTTACAGCAAGTGAATACCTTTAAAGAAAGATAGTAAATGATTCTAGGATGGAAGGAACCACCATATTTTCAGTGACTCCAGAACTGCTCCCACATCAGAGGTGGGTTGTCAGATAAATACTCCCAGGTTACTACCAGGGCAGGGAATCATTTTCATTCTCCATCACACTGAACATTCAGTTATTCCCTACAAAACAAATACCAAATGAGATCCTAGCTGCTGCCTCAAGTTCACAATTTCTGTCTTGCAGCCTGCCTCTCCCAGAAAAGTCTCTAAAGGGCTGTGCCAAAGTAATGTTTTAGAAATAGGGCTGCGTTTTTTCCTGTTTTATCTTGTATGAAGTAACTACTAATTGAGAGATAAAGTGAGAGGGAATGACCCTTCTGGCTGCTGATTGTGGCTGTTACCTGGCAAGTGGGTCACTGGGGTTCAGTACCTGCTGCACTGAGACTTTAATTACTTACAGAAAGTGGAATGGGAGGAGGAGAGGAGCGAGCAGCCCTCAGCCACTGCACAACCACCGTGTTCCAATCCCCCCAGGCTGGGAAGGGAATTAAACCAGGTTACTCCCACCTCACCAGTAAGGGGCAGATGCCTCTGACAGAATTGTGATTCTTAACCTTGTTTTCTAGAAAAGCCGAACAC
The DNA here is from genome assembly GCA_013400315.1 of Bombycilla garrulus. NCBI lineage: Eukaryota > Metazoa > Chordata > Aves > Passeriformes > Bombycillidae > Bombycilla > Bombycilla garrulus. The sequence goes on from VXBU01012053.1 coordinate 503,419, forward strand.
AGAATGTTTTATTGTGAGTCCTGTAGTGTTTTTTTCCCCCTGAAAAATTAAATATTATAAGGAAAATTCATTTAATAATTAAAAAAAAAAGTTCAGCATTTAAAAAAAGTTGTTTTATGAGAACCAGCATTTTATTTGGTTTTCTTGTGTCAGCTAGAAGAAGCTCAGTATATTTCAAATCTGGTCAATGAATTTAGGCACAGGTAGTTTGTACCATGTAATTCATATTCTGTGCATCACTAACACATCACATACTTAATATGTAAATTTATTTATAAATATGCACACGTACATAGTATATATTTATATTATTTTAGATTTATGTAAAATATATTGATGTCTAGTACAATAAATTCTATAAAATTACTCACAGATTTCTGTTGAACTGTGGCCAGATGTAGTAACCTCTGAGGAGTTTCCCTTTTCTTCATCATTGTCTCTTTGCTGCTTAATGTTAAAAAACCTTGTTTTTTTCTCTTCTCTTTAAAAACATGAACATTATCATAATTTGTCAGAAATAATGTGTGTAAACTATCAATACATGATATATTTCAGTGCTCATAAAAGTAAGATTTCTAGATAAACACCAATAGACATATTTTTGACCATGTAAAAAAAATCAATTTTCATAAGGTTACATCTTTTTACTTCTCTGTATATACAAAAACTATATTAAAAGAGAGATTAAATTTTATTCTGCAGAGTAAAATGCAAACAGAAAATTATTTTCCATTTTTTAGTGCAAGTAATGGATTATCATTTATTTATGAGACTTTTTTTAATCTAGAATATATGGAAATCTTTTCTTGAAGCACAATGTAATATTGAATTGGGAATGTTGTCTGACAGTTTTCTTCTTACAGTTGCATAGAATGATTCCACTGTATGAATTTTTTAAAGAGGCTCAATATACTCTCCATTTTAAAGGGGGGAAGTAATCAGGGTAATCTTGAAGAATCTTATAAATGTGCCTCCTCTGTCCCTTTGTTCTTCAAACAAACTTCTGCACAATAGACTGTAGCAGCTTTTGCCATCAAGGGAAATGTCCAGGTATTTTTCTCTGTCCCAGTATATCTGCATTCAGGAGTTCACTGATGTGGCCTAAACACATTCTCACACACTCATTTCTACTGCTTTTTATTCTCCTAAGGGAACCTAATCAGTGCAGAGGGATGGATTTAATCAGAGTTTGAAGCTAGTGGTAAATGAGTCCAGCATTTAAAGGGTTTATTACATATAGTCTGAGAGCATAGGGTAGAAGTCAAATGAAAAAGCCGTTTTATCCCCCAGAAGTTTTCATCCACCTTTTTTGGAGGCTGGTAGAACTGCCCTTGTTGTCAGAGGGAATTCCCCACGGAGCTCCTGAGGGTGCTGTGCTCCTCCAGTGCTTGGCTGTGGGTGTGTAATTAGAGGGGTCCCTAACGAGTCTGGCTGTTAGAGCAGAGCTGTGCTGTGAAACTCTTGGAAGTTCCAGTTTGCATCACAGACCAGAGGTCAGCCCCTTGCTTTTGTTTTCATAAAAAACCCTGGTATAAAACAGGCCCTGTGAAACGTGGGCAGGAAAGTCAAAACAAAGGACGGAACAAAAGATGCGGAATGGAACATCTTTATTACGGATAAAATGATCTACAACAGTGTACCTTATAATTCCATGGTTTTGGTATTCATAAATTATAGTGACAGAAAGATGTAATGCTAACCTATTCATTTAGGTTGGTATGAATTTTACATTAAAATGCTTACAGTTTTTATACATTAAAAGAGTCCTTAGAGAGAAATGAAGCCAATTAAGGAGAAATAAAGACCTGTGTGTCTTTCTGTATGTATACCTTCATCTAATGCAGTCGTATAAACAATAGAAAATCAAGGTATTTATGCAGCAATTGCTTTTCCCTTTCCCTTCCTCAACAATTACCTGTATGCTAATGATTATAATTTGAGGTTTATATGGAGAAAATAGCATCTATTTTCTGCAGAGAAATACTGTGACAGAAAATAGTTTTCTCTGAACTTGTTTAATGCTTAATACCTTGGTGTCCAGATAATAAAGTATTTTGTAATAATTTCAGGCAGACATTCTGCTTTCATCTTTAGCTTTCTGTTGTATTCTATTGTACTGAACTCAGAAATAGGCTCTGCCAGGCTCTCTTTTTGTTGGTATTTTTATGGTGTTTGTAACAGAGCAATAAGTTGTATTTGGGACCAGATCCTAAATCAACGAACACATATATAGCACTTACTGCAAGGAAAAGGAATATGGGGATATTCTTTATATAAGGAATAAAAGCTTTTACATGCTGAATCCAAACATTCTGGGGAAGCTAATTTTCACATAGGTTCCATGTGAGCCAGTTTCTTCCCTCCAACCATGACTGGTGCCATATGCTTCAAAAAGGGAGGCTGTAATGTAATCTCCATCCCCGAGTTCATTTCTCCCAGAGCGTAACCCAAGCTGTGAAGCAGGAGATAACACCTCAGCGCCGGGGCTGTGCCGGGCTCCGCCGAGCTCGATAAGCGCGGTGGCTCTGCAGGAAGGAGCCGTGGTGTCTCCCCAGGTTCCCCGGCTGCTGAGAGCCCACCGGCTGCTGGCGCCGCGGGTCGATGAGGGGACACGATGCCCTGGCTGTGCCTCCTTGCCCTCCAGGGCTCACCTGGCAGCCCATGGCACTCCTGAGAGGAGCACGCAGGACACGGGGCTCGCGTCGTGGTGCGGATCGTGGGGGTCATGTCGTGGTGCAGAAGGTGGAGCTGCCTCTCCTTCCCCTTCTCCTGCACGCTGCTGGCCTGGCACAGGGATCTCTGCGAGGAGCTGCTCTGCAGGAAACGTGGGGATGGAGGTTCTGCAGTGCCTATGTGTATGATGTACCAGGCTAAGTTCTGATTTTTGTCTGTAGAAACCACCAAAACTGAACCAAGCTGGTTTTTGACAGCTCGGCTGTGACCTCATCACGACTGTGTTGTTTTACCATACACAAATAGGGAGTTTGGATTGCAGGTTTGAAATAACAAGTCTGCAGAAATCAGCCTTATGTAAGAAGCTGAACCAATTTTAGGCAGAATCCAACAGAAAAAGTCACATTATGTTAAACACAGATAATTCTGGAAGTCCTTCTCCTGTTCAAATAGTGCTTTTTCTAAAAACACATCGTGGTACATTTGGCATTCTGGTCATAGAAAGAAAGCAAGCTATTTGTAAAAAGTTACATATGGTCATCTGAACTAATTGCTAAAATGACTCTACATTAATTGGATAATTAAAGATTGTGAACATGTGGCTATTGTATTCCTTGGGCATTATGCCAGCAGTTTCTGTGGCTGGTAAAAGGTCTGTTAACATGCTGGATCCTTTTTCATAAAAGTAAATAAGCAACAAGGGTCTTAAATTTAGATTAGAAAAACTTGGTATTTTTAAATTGAGTTTTAAAACACATTTATGATTTCTATTGTGTTTATGTTTTAACACTTTTGAACGGTGGCAGCTTTGATTTTTTTAGCATCCATCTTACAAATTAATAGTATTGATTTTTGGTTTAGATTTATTGTTAGCATTTTGGAAAGTGTCCTGTAATTGTTGATACTTTGTAACATGAGACCTAGCGCTCCCTGGTTTATTTTGAAGAGGATGAGTGTTGGCGCTCAGTTTGAAGAACTTGTAATAGCAGTAAATTGTCTGTGTGCTTTACCTTTACCTATCAAGGTTATTTGTCAGAAAAATTATATTTGGTAAGTGGGATTTCTTTCAGTGGGTGACACACAAGCTGCACAAATCCCTGTGCCAACCAGTCACTTTTTTCTTTTTTGTGTGTGTGTGTTTGTGAGGCTTTGGTTATTACTCTCCTAGTTCTTAATTTGAAAGTAAAATCTGTGGTCTCAAAATGACCTTAAAGTGACTGACCCCTAAATCCAATCACTCCAGGCTCCTTTGAAAATTGACAAATACATCAAATTTACCTTTGACTATCAAAACATTTAAAAAGTATTTCATTTGCTAGAGGTAGTAATTATTCTTAAGTTAGTATTAATTGTTCCAATGAGATTTGGTCTGACTGGTTTGTTGATATCCACACTGTGACTTTATAGCAGTATAATCTTCTCATTTTATTGTGAATTATCAATTTTGTAAGAGTAAAAAATTCTGGATGAGCAATTTATTGATTGGTTTAGTCTGAGAAAGAGGTTCACAAATGGTCAATACATAGTCAAAAGGGTGTCACTGGCATGAAAAAATAGATTGTGGTTTTTATTTGTATGTTTTGTGACTTGCATATTCTTCCTTTTTTTGCTTTCATATTATTTTCTTTAAATCAGTTGTAACAGTTATTTTAATGACAGGAATGCAAAATCACTGAGGTGGAAGAAATATAGGAATACTTTTTATCCAGGCAAATAATCATAGTTGCACTTTCTGTTCACTGGCTTTAACCACAAAAATGTATCATGCTTCCAAATTTTCACTAAGTTAAAATAAAAATTGTAGTTAGAAGACACGGTTGCCTTGTTTTCCTTGGATAGGATTTTTTTTTCTATGAAACTTTTGTAGCAATGTGCATTGTATACCTGTGTCTGTGTTCATACCCAAAGCAATATAAGGAATGTCCTTACATTTGTATCAGAACTGCAGCACCACTTCCACTCCAACCACAGTATTACCTGTTTCATCATCACAGTCATGTCAAAATAACTAATGACAATAAACTTGTCCAGACAAAAGAATACAGGACACTGAATTAGCTGAAAATGCAAATTGCAACTGAAGGGATCAAGGGAAGAAAAAGTATTTCTGTGGATGGAATTCCATCTGAACTTGATTGGATGCTGCTGTCTGAGTACTGTGTGTTTGGAATGAGGAATTGAATTATTTGTCTAAGTAGTGGGTGTAGCATTAGAGAGCAGTTGACTGAGATACAGAGTGTACTTTACCTTTTCCTATGAAAACTATCAAGATGTTTCAAGAAAGAAAAAGATGCAAAGTGTGTTTATGGGTGTGTGTGGAGAATGGATGGCAGATGTAAAGTACTCGGCAAAAAAAATACCAGGTTTACTGAGATACTTAAATTTTATTGAAGTGAAAAAACCCATGGGCTTGGCAAATGGTAGCAATACCTGGTTCTGTGAAAGAGCCCAAAATGTTTCTTTGCAGGAGGCCTGAACAAAATGTGGCATTTCAAGTAAAGTCAGCAAGGACTGGTTGTGCTTTTCAATAAAGCTGCTACCAGAGACTCATCGTCACCATTTTGAATTACAGTCTATTGATGATTTTCAGAGTGGGAGGAATAAGGAAGAAGTGAGGATTCCCTGTGATAATAAAGGAAGTTGGTAGAAGCCTAGAAGGCAGATGGAAATGGGTGCATATTCCTGGTTTTTGACTAAGTTGTCTCTTGATTTTCAGCACTGGAAAGTCTGAGATTTGTCCTGCCCTGGTGAAACTCCATCTCTGAGCTGTATGTCCAGCACAGAGGCTGCTTGTGCACAGCAGCACACGGGTGTGATGTCTGTTTTTTAAGCCTAAATATTTCACATATATTATTTGTTTGCCACTGCTTGAATGCAATTCAGCAGCTGACCCAGCAAGGGGAGCTGTAGATTAGTGTGGACAGTTCTGTGGCTTCGTGCGCCAGAAATTCTCAAATAAGAGCATTTTCTTGAGAGTCTATTTGACTAAATTTCTGCATTTTCACAGTAATTTTAAGGGAGGGTTCCATAAAATATTTGACTGCAGGTTGTGTGAGAGAGCTGTTTATTCTCTTCCAGCCCACCCCACCTCCTCCCCCCAAATTAAAATGTTTATAAAGCTGTGCTGGTTCTGTCTAATAATAAACTGGCATCAATATCTGTGTGTGAGATATCAGTTCATCTGGTCCTGGATAATCTGGTGCAGGAGTCAATGAACTTAATGCAGTATTGGTAATCCAAAAGGGTTTGAGTTAAGTGTTTTTGACATGCAGAATCAAGAGTCAAGGGCAAAGCAGACTTTAAGTATTCCTTCAGCACTGTCTGGTAGGGATGTAATTGAATACCTCAGGTAAAGCATCTTATCAGAACTAAAGCTGGTTAGTGTCTCATTGCCAAACAGGGAGGTGCTGTGTGTCTTCTGCACACAAGTGCTCTTTTGACATTGTTGGAAGTCCTTTGAGGTCTCAGTTCACCCTGAAAATTCTGTCAGGGATGCATTTGCACGTTATAGAATAAAATCTGCTTCACCCAAGTTGCTCCATGGCATGGTCCTTGCTCTAGCATTTTAGTGGTTAATGCCAAAGCAGCTGAAAGATTATGAGAAGTACAAACAGGAATCAGGAAAGGAATAAATATTGCACATTTCTGTTGTTAATGTGATATAAATTTTCATAGTAAAATACAGAAACGCTTCCACTCAGGCTAGATTTATAGCTTATGTGTTCCTTTAAGAGGCATATGGAGAGAATTTAGTGAAAAGACATGTATCAGGAGACTAAACTGCCAGAAATTTTCCCAGTCTATCTCTGGGGTTGGGAAGGATTGTGCAGGGGAAGAAGCCTGAGCATAAACAATATGTCCAAATGTCTGTGTCATTTATGACTCTGATTTTGCCATATCTTAGAGCTGCATTATGGGTATCTTGATATTTGATAGTTTATTGAACAGCAGCTCCTGCAGCCATGCAGTTCAGGCTAATTCTCATTGCAAGCAATGTGAATGGGGATAGTGTCTTGATAGGGTAGAGGGCTCAGGCCTTCTATTCTCAAATAGAAAGAGTTCAAAAGACATTTTACTTCCCATTTGTGATTTATTTTTGGGTTTATCACTAAGCATATTGAAGAATAAAGGCATCATCATTTGGTCCTTCAATTTGCCTTTTTTTTCCTTTGTTGATGGTGATCCAGTGTGCATTTTGTTGAAGCAGGACTTGCTAGGGCATTACATATTTTTTCCATCTATAAAATAATTCATTATTTTGGGGAGATGCAAAATAATTATAAATTTTGCTATTAATTTGTGATGATGACTAGAGCAGATTTGGATTTGTTTTAACCCCTCATTTACATATGAAATATAAGAATTGTTACGGAGGGACAGGATTTTGATATTACATTGACCTAAATCTGTGTGAATTGTCAGGGATACTGTTAAAACTTAAATTGTCATGCTAGAGCAGGAAGCCATTTGTTTTCATAGGAGTGATACCTGTACCCCTCAACATGTGAGTTGTGTTTAATGGTGGAGCTCCTGGAGTGCTCTTGGGTCTGTGTCAATGCAGACACTGGTTTGTGAGACCAATTTATCCACAAAAATGTGAGGAAGAAATATTTTTGTTGTTCATCTCTTTCAATACTTTCCTGCTTTTTATTTGTGTACGCTAAATTTTTTAAGAGACATTTTTCATACCTTAAAAGAAGAAAAGTTACTTCTAGCAAGAGCTGTATTTCACAGTAGTGTAGTAGTATATGGTACTATAGTAGTATCTGCTGCAATAAAAATAATATCCTTAACATCTAGTATTCACAGAAAACATGGTAGATGTGTTTTAGAAATAAATATGCTCAAGTTTACAGATTGATTCCTGAGGATGGAATAATTCTGTAAAAGCATTTATTGCAGAACTCACCCAGACTGCATCACTTACAGGAGTCTGGCAAGATGACAAAAATACAACTCTCAAATGAACACATCTCAAGCCAGTAATATTCACCTTTTTCATTTTCCTTTCCATTCATAATTGATTCTAAACTTATGTGAATCTTTCAAAATAACTGTCTTATTGATTGGAAACAAGCTATAAAATGTCATTATAAGAGTAATTCACTTTTTCTCTCTGATTACTGTAAACAGACATTGATCAGGCAAAATGCTGTTTTTTTCTTTTCATATATTGTGTGATTTGTGCCATTATGCATGGAAAACAGCATAAGGAAAGTGTCACAGGAAGAGAAGGGCATTTATCACGGGTGATATCTTATGTTTATACAGGATTTTATACCTATGCAAAAAACAGGGCACTTTTGGGTCTGTGCTGTGTTCCAGAACTTCTACCAAAGCCTTTCTTATATAATTGTAAGATGTTCTAAAACATGTGAGCTCACTGCCACTCAAATCATTAAGTTTCTATCTTATATGTGCATTTACATATATTATCTTATATAAGATACAGTTCCTGTCTGGAAATGGCTGTTTCCAAAAGAGTTGAGTCAGTTTTTACAGGTGGGTGGTGCACACCAACTGCTAATTAAAATATACCTGAAGAGGTGTTAAAGCAGCCTCCATTTCTCACTCCTTTGGTAATTAAGGATCCATCCATTTTCGTCACTTCAAGCCTTATAGACTCAGGGAGGAGTTCTTTGATATGGCTCTGAATGATGGATGTTTACAATGAGGAGACCTAAAGAAGTTTGCGCTCTATATCACTGTAGGAATGAAACCAGTAAATTTAGAAGACAGAATAAGAAAGCTTGTGTTTGTTGGCAAACTGTTACCCTGACTAAATCATCACTGTGATTCGTGTGTAGGTGTATTTGAAAATTCCCAGAGGTAATATTGAAGAATTATTAAAAGGGTCGTTTTTCAATAAATTACCCAGTGTTGTTGTGCACATTCTTGGCAAACTGCGGAGACACTTGAATTCCTTTGGCTACATCTGTGTTTGAAGAGGATTCAGGAAACCCTGGTGTGCTGCCTGCAGTAAGCCAAATGAGAAATGGTTTTCTGGGAGGTAGCAACAGTTGTTGTCTTTGCTGTGAATTTCTGTTGATTATTATTTTTTTTTTGTCACAAGATTTGCCACTTCTAACATTTTAGGAGGTACAATAATTCTAAGTTTCTAGCACTAAGGACTCTTCAGTGGCAAGATTTGGAGCAGTAAAAGTTGCTGGCTTGTACACTTCCTCTCTGTTAATTGTGTGGGTGTGAAGAAGAGTGTCCAATCTCTTCAGTTATTTGCAAACCTGTTGTTTTTATTCTTCCTACTTAAATTTCAATAGTAGCTGGTGGGCTCTTCTAGTCTCTTTCACTTGGTTCCTATTGCACCATTGCTAGTATTGGAACTGCTTTTTATTAAAGATATTCTTCATGGAATCAACTGGGGAAGCCAAATAAAAAAAAATAAATTGAAAATATAAACTGAAAGCAAATAGTGGAGAATTTTCAGTGTTAGTTATTGATTTCCTTGATTGTGAGCACACAGGAACGCTGACACTCAGTGTACCTAATTGTGATTTTATTGACTATCATTTCTACCTTGTTTACACTGCCAGGGTTTGTTGGTCACTGTGACTGATGGTTTTCACTCATTCCAAGCCTTGCAGTTCTGACCAAAGCATCCTTTGTTTATTTTCTTTACTTTTTCTTGATACAACATCCCTGCCTTTTCAAGTTTTCCATGTAACATGACTACAGATGACTGCTATGGACATAGGTACTGATAATTTTACTTGTTTTCTCAGTTTGTACTCCTTAGTTTTGCTTTATAGGTAACACATGGGCTATTTTTCATACTTTGCCCAATCCAATTATCTGTGTAATGAGCAGCCACTGATTAATTTATAAATCTCCCACCACCAGGTACCAAATCCAGGGACTGTGCTTAGCCTGTAAATGGGGCTGGACTTCTGTAGAGATTTTAATGTGTGGAGAAACAGGGAAGAGGCATTGGGAACAGGGAACACGATCAGTTTTCAGACGTGGTGTAATGAGGGAGATGTGGAGGAATGGGAATCATTGTGGGTGTCCCCTTGCTCAAGAGCCCTGCCTCTGCTGGGGCTCCTCTCCTAGAAATGTTCTGTCTCAGGACTTGTGGGGGATGGAAAGACCCACAGAATAATGCAGTTCTCCAGGATTCTCTCTTTCTTTCCAGTGCAATTTGGGGTGCTTCCCTGACCCAGAGGTATTCAGTGTCTGCCTTCTTCCTAAAATAGATCCTGACAATATAACATGGTAGGATAGATGTCTACTGTCACACTTCTACATGAGAAGAAAAATCTATTATATGAAAATATATTTTCTAAGTTCATTTACTATCCACAGATCCTGCTGTAGAGGAATTAGAAACCTTGGCCTACAAAATTCCTTCTTTAATCTAGTTATGCTGTAACAAAAAACCCCAACCAACAAAAAANATAACACAAGCACCACAAGTGAAAAATATTCATGTTTCTCCTCTGGCAATTTTACTCTTCGCATTTTTCTGGTGTATTGTATGGTGAGACGTCATTAAGAGTTTTATGGTAATGATTACGTTGGCCTTGCAGACTATTTTTTACTGGCTTTTTTTACTGTCACATTTGCTACATAAGCTTAATTTTATGTTATTGCAATGATGTTCCGTGGTGTGTTCAAATAATCGATAGCAGTACAAGGGTTGTTCCATTGGGATCACATTATATGAGTTTATAATATACAATATATGTTTTGATGTATACATGTAGTGTTTGCTGTTTTTCCCCCTCTCCTTAAATACAGAAAATTCTAGTTGTGTTTATTCCCCTCGTCAGCATACTTTATCATATCAAAGCCTTTACAGACAGTGTAGAACTACTGAGTTACGTTTGGGTCATGTTTTGCAGTGTGCCCTTTAATACTGTAGCTTTAGAAATGCAATTTTCAGCCTCTGCTTATTAGAATATGATAAAGTATTCCTGGTCTATGTCCAGCTCCACTAATCTCCAGACTACACTTCATGAATTAGGCATGAAGATTTTAGTCAATGTGCTTTCAAAGACCAATGTTTAGGGAATCATGGATTTTCTACAAGCTGAGGGAGAAATCTATAATAGGAAGAACTGATTTTCAAACATCATATTCTGTAGAAAAAAATGACCAGTTCTGGCTTGGAAACCAGAAACATTTCCTTTTAGAATACTCAAGAACTGGTTAAAAATGTATTGTAGGTTTTAACTTATAAAAGGAGTAGCTTTTTAAAATGCACTGTGAGTGCTGCGTAGTGTATAGAGGCTCATACATATTAGATACCACGTAGACACCTCCTGAGTTGGGGGTTAAGAAACAAGCCACACCAAAGTTGACTTGGTTTAGTGGTATTAACCTAAACTCACTGATGGACACCCCTCTGTTTCATCTTTTCACACACACAATACCCTGGTGGGGTCTGGCCTAGGAGGGCGAGTAAAGGAGGTGTAAATTGGAACATATAAACAGAATTTAAATCCTGCCCTGCTGCTTTAGCTTTCACTGAAGGCAAAGTCCAAATTAAGCAAAATCATACAGAAAAATACACAAGTACTTATTCATAATGCCACCCAGTCTGACTTCCAGGTGCTCACTCGTGACCTTAATCATCTTTTGTTCCTGGGTAAGACTCCTCATCTTGATTTTTGTGGAATGTAGGCTCAAAGTTGGTTCATGAGCTCATCATCTTGAGGCAGACCTGCAAGAAATCAGTCAGACTTGAGAGAACTATAAACAACCTTCACCTCACTGGGAAATGTCACCTGTTGGTACACACAGAACTTAACCTTAACAGTGATTGTTGGCTTTTGAGAGAAAGGAGGTATCCAGGCAGTGTTAGTTCAATCACAGTCACTTTTTTAATGTAAAAGACTGGTGTTAGTCAAATTCTGCAGTAATTTAATTTTCTCTCCAAGACTGAACTGTGTAACCCTTGGCTAGGGAAGCTGCAGCACTGTTAGACAGTCCTAGAGTGGATGCATTTCTTGCAGAATGAGTAGTTAAGGAGGAAATGGGAAGGTAGCCTTTAATTTTCTTGGCATTTTTCTATACTAATGAATGCTGGTAGTGTACAGCACTTTGTATTCCTGCTGTAATGACACTAAGAATTAATACACTGCTGTGTTTAGTCATTGAGGAATTAAAGGACAGTTGTAACTTGTCTGGATGCAAATGGGAACCTTTCTGCCTGGAGGAGACAGCAGGGTGTAATGAATCCCATCACCCCTGTCCCCTTCCCCCCAGACATGTGTGAGGTTGAGGGGGAGGCTCTCTGTGTGTTCATGAGTGTTTTTAATTGTCCTTTCTCCATCTCTCTTCTACAGTATTTAGTCATTCTACCAAACACAGTATTTTTCCCACTTTTGGTAAATCATAAATTATATGAGATGCTGGCATTGCTTTTGTTTACTTGTGTTTGGTTAAATATTTACTGTGTTTCTTGGGAGAATTTTTCTATCCTGTGAGACACATGGGTGTACACACACACATCTGTATGCATACATCCAAATATCTACTAACCATGTTTTATGCTTATCCAGGAAAAAAAAAAGGCTAAATGCTGGATTTTATGTTGTTGTTTTTAAAATATTAAATACCTTTTCTCTTGTAAATTTTTTTCTTAACCAAACATTATATAGTTGAGAGAAATCACAGGAAACATAGAAAACTGTCTCAGATTTGCAGACTATTTGCTACACTGGTAATTATTTAGATGTGAGTCAGAGCATCAGACAAGAGCTCTGTTTTTTTTCAGTACTCTTACAGAGTTCCAAAAAGGAAAATGAGACCTACAGCTGGACATAAATTGTGCCAAACATTGAATACCAACCTGCATCCTTCAGAATTCCCTATAAAGTCAAGGAGGGCCACGAGCAGGACAGTGGTGTTGGTTCTGGCTCGTGATTGTCAGAAATGTGGTAGAAAGCTGCCAAAAAGGCAGAGGCTGTGGAAATGTCTGTCTGGAGATTGCAGATGTGATGGTCAGTGCTGGACACAGGCACCTTAGCAATGGAGCATCCACATGGAGCAGAGTGTCTGGAGAACACTTCTGTTGGTGGCATGAGTTACTTTGCATCTGCGTGCCTGAATCAGAAACCAAATCCGTCCTCGTGTTTTACCACTTCCCTGCGCTTTGCAGCCAGGACTCAGCCAGTTCAAAGGTTGTTGTGAAGTAAGGTTTCCCTTCCTTGACATCTGTATAACCGGGGAAAAATGGAGCAACAAATAGAAATCCTCAATTAATTACACAGATTACATCATGTAGAAGTGTGTAACAGCTCAATAGAAAGTGAAGGGATGGATTAATACTCTGATAAGAACAGAACAAAATAATTGTAATGAAAGATGCAAACTGGAATAGTGGTCAGCACCAGTTCTTTTAACAAAAGATTGAAATAGGCACAGAATCATGGTTTCATAACTGGTGGTTTAAATTATTTTCTCTTTGGAAAAGTAGAGACAGATTAAATGAATACCAGGAGTTTTGGACTATGCAGATCTCAGCTCCTGAGTACACTGCTGGGTTAAATTGCCCTGCTGTGTTTTGCTATGTCATTCGGTTGTTTTGCTAGAAAAAAACATCCCATGTTTCACTTTGCTAGATAAATTTGCAGCATCAGCCAAACAGAGGCTCAGACAGAGGGAGATCGGTTAGGAGGCTCTCTTTCAGACACTGGGAAATTTAGAATTTTAGTTTTACATTCTACCAGGAAAGTTGATGCTGTTTTGTAAAACTTACTATTAACTTGATAACCCCTTTCTAAAACTTGCACAAATAACATGTTAGTATAGGTGGAAGGGTTGTGAGGGTCTATTTGATAGTTTCTTCAACTACAATAAAAGCCTCAGAAAATAGTTATCTGCTAGTCTTAGCCTTCCTTATGGTGCTTTTGGTGTTCTTTTGAAAATAGACAGAGCAGATATACCTAAATTATTAGGTATTATGTTATCAAATAAATGGCTTAGGCACTTGGAGGTACAGAGAAACATCTCATGATTTTCAAAACAAAATTCAAGCAGCCTGGGAAGGTCACTGCCCTGCACAGGTGCTTTTGAAAATACAAGGCCCGTGGCTTCCCTTTCAGGTTTCTAAAATCCTTTGAAAATACACTCAGTGATGCCTAAAACTTAAGTCTGCTAAGAGCCAAATTCCTAATTAAAAAATTAAGTTTCCAAATCTTATAAAATTTCTGTGGATTTACACTTCCAACTGCCTCAGTCACTTTATGAAAATGAGATGTGTAGTTTGAAGTTAGATGTTTTTCTCAGAGCACTTAGCCTGAGCTCACACCGCCCTGGGGGGAATGGCAGAGTGAGAACAGGGACTCCTTGTTCTAGATTAACAAAAATTGAAATAGCATTTGTTCAGCTCAATTGTGCACACAGTTTACCTGCCTGGTGTCAAAACCTGATTCATACAGATGGAACTGGAGTGAATGTTCCTGGCTGAGGGTGCTCTGCCAGGCTGCTTTGGATGATGCACTGCCAGTGTTGAGATTCCTCATTGAGTTTTGCTCTGTGGGCTTCAATGATTACCTCAACTATCTCCATGCAACATTTTTAGCCCTTCAAGGGTCATTGTTTCCAATCCGTTTTCAAATCTTTTGGGGCATGCTATAGAGGCTGTTAATAAAACTGCCTTTTTCAATGGGTTTATAGGGATTAGAATCTCCAATTGCTCTCATTTTTCTCTCTATATTACAGGAAGTTTCTGTGGTATATGGTTGGCAAATGTTGACATGGTATTGTTTTTTCCTGCATTTGTGGGCAATAATGGATTGAAGAGCATCTTATGGGTTTTGATTTTGCCAGAATCCATACTGGTTAGTCATATGCCTATAAATCACATTTTCCTATCTATCATTAGAGCTCCTGCTGATGATTAATGAACTGAAAGTTCTAGGACTGAGTCTTGAAGGGTTTTTAATTTAGAAATCCTTATGAAAGGACAAATAATAAATTGCTTAATAACATTTATATTTATATCAAATATTTAATGTGCTCACCTGTTTTCTGACGGGAGTGTGAAAGTAATTGTGAGACTACAGGAAGAATATAGAGAGAAAACTGTAACTTTTCTTGAAGAAGTGGAGCTGGTCCCTGTTTGGCCATCAGACCTGGGTGTTTGGAGACAGTGACCCAGTGCTCTCATCATATCAGATTTTCAGCAGCAGCTGAGCATCCCATCCTTACTTTTCAAGGAGGGGATTCAGAATACCTATAATCGAGGTGCTAATTTTATCATTAGTACGAAACTTATTATTAAACAACACTTGCATTATCATATGTATTTTTACTTCTTTTTTTTTGTTTTCTCCTTGGTCCTATTGGTTGTTGCAGAAGCCTTATTTTATCCTCCCACTTTTTTCTTAGTATTTCCCTGGATAACCCTCAGATTCCTGCACCCTGCTGTAGTGCTGCAATGGTATGCTGCTTTCAGGATTTTGGCCAAAACCAGCACATCTTAGGCTGAGTCTGGAACCAATGTGAAATGAGTTTTTTACACCAGCATTTTGGATTTTTTTAATGATTTAAATTAATTGTTTTCTTTGGCGTGAAAATGTAAAATAACCGTTAACAGCCAAGTACAGTTCAGTGGAAGAAGAGGCTGAAGCAAGCATATTTGTGACAGAAAGAATATTGAAGCTGGATTGGCAACTCTGGTTTTCCTTTATGGAAATTATTCAAGTTGTTTTCAGGATCCACCTTAATTACAGAATACATTGTTAAATTTATCTTTTAAAGCTCAGATGTGCTGTAATGTAACGTAGTGATCTGATCCCCCAAACCATTTTTGTGGGAGTTAATTCTTTGCTAGCAGGTACATATGAACCTTGGCTCTGAAATAATCACTATATTTAATACTGTTTGCCAAACTAATGCATGCTCATTGTCTGGTCAGATCCTTTATAATGTAGAAATTATGATCCAGTTAACATTATGTACTGGCTACACAGGGACAATATTTTTCTATATTCAATTTAATCTAAATACAATGCTTACGTAGATATATTTATATGATACTGAATTTTAACTTTTTATCTTGGCTGAGTGCTGTTGCTTAGAATTATCTTGGATTGCCACTCCAAAACTCTACTGTGCTTACAATTCTATTTATTTTAGGACTTTATCTAAATGAGCAAAGATTGTTAGGTTTTAAAGGACCTGCACGCTCACACTTTCCCATCTCTCCACAGACACAGAGCTGTGAAGTAACAGCTGGCACTGTAGGACAGGAATTGAAAATATGTGGATTTTTACTACAGTGTAAAAGGTCAACATTTTGAAAGTGACAGTATTATATATAGAGATGTTTTATTTTTGTTTATATGTTCCCTGAATTTAGTGGTATTAGAGATAACTGGTCATGTTAAAGCTTTTTTTTATTTTTTTTTTGTCCTGTCCCTCACCAAGACTCCAGCTCCCCATTATCACAAGAAAAACTTCCTTCTTTTTTAAAGCAGGTATTTTGTGTCATCAATCCTGTTTGATTCAGTCCTACAGAAGTTTGATCAAGCTACATATCCTCTCACTAGGATCAATTTTAACCACGAAGTATAGATTGAAATATCTGTGTGTGTCAATTTGACAAAGAGAACAGAGGAGATATCTTTACTGGAATTGTATTGCACTTGACAGATTCCTCCCCCCACCTGCAGATATTGACAGAGCATGGGGGGATCAGGAATTGCTTCAGCTTCAGCCTGGCTTGGCTGTAGCATTGCTGGTGTGCATTATTCTCCCATGGAACAGTGGGAAAGTACACTTTAATTTTGGGTTTCTTATTTGTGAAATGTGCATTTTAAGAGGCAATGGAAACTGCTGGAGCAGATCTGAGCTAACTTGCAAGGATGAATGATTGGTAGGAAGATATTCATCCCATGGGCAGGTGAAAAGCCTCTTTGAATCCCCCTTCATGCTGCAGGAAATGCATGGGTAGGGGGCAGGTGGGATGAGCCCACCTGGAACTTCTCCAGCGGCAAATCCTCTGTGGGATGCTGGCAGAGCTCTCACAGTCACAGCTCCTGCATGTCAGGCTTTCTGAAGTCATCATCTTTGTGACCCAAAATGCAGCACCATCCCTCTCTGCGAAGGCATGAGATGAGGGGAAATGTTTGGTTTGCTGTTTTTTTTTTTTTTTTTTTTTTCTTTTTTTCAGTTTTGAATCACAANTGATTTGGAAGGGATCCACAAGGGTCATGGAGTCCAACTCCTGTCCCTGCACAGGACACCCCAGCAATTCCATCCTGTGCCTGAGAGCGTTGTGCAAATGTTCCTGGAGCTCTGTCAGGCTGGTGTCCCTGGGAAGCCTGTGCCAGTGCCCAACTCCTTCTGGGGGGAGAACTTTTTTTCTAATATCCAACCTAAAACTCTCCTGACCCTTCAGGCCATTCCCTCGGGTCCTGTCGCTGTCACCACAGAGCAGAGATCAGTGTCTGCCTCTCCTCTTCCTCTCACAAAGATGTTCCTTTGCAATGAAATCTCCCCTCAGGCTCCTCCTGTCCAGGCTGAACTGACCAAGTGCCCTCAGCTGCTCCTCATGGGGTTTCCCCTCAAGGCCATCTTCATTGCCCTCCAGAAGCAGGAGGTGAAGCAAAAAGAACATGAGATTCTGAATTTGGAGACTGGGGGTCTTATTTGTATATGGTTTTCCAGCAGTGTTGTATTTTAGCTAGCAAAGAAAAGGGAGAAACTTGGAGAAAATAGGTATTCCCTCAGGGAGGAAGCATGAAGAAAAACCTGGCTTGGAAGGTTCCTGACACTTCTGTTTAGTTGTCTGTTAGTCCACTGTGCTTAAGGACCAAGAGCTATGGTTCTCATGTCCTCTTTGGTATGGAAAATTGGACTCTGTTTTGCCTGTGTAGGAACCCATCTCTCAGAATTACAATCTACTCTTAAGGTTATTTTTACTTTAAGGAAAATTACTTTAGTTACAGTATATTGGCTTACTAGTCCAGTTTTATCTATAAATCTGTTTTCAGCAATACAATATCCAGTCTTCTTTATTAAGGCTTTATTCTGTAAATTAAGTTCTTCTATTGTGGACTTTGTAATAATGGTACATGACCTGCACTGACAACAGCTTACTGAAACATAGGCTAAGTGTATCTTAAAGCTCAGATGCAGAAGCACACAAGCATATTTCATCTTGCAAATGAATGAAGATAATTTAACACATTCAAAAACTCTGAGTTTTCCTGTGGTTCATTTGTATCTAGATCCTGAAATTGTGAATATGCATTTCAGCCCCTCTGTGTACCAATAGGGCAAAAGCAATGGCACAAAATTAATATCACACTAAAATCAACATCTAGGAGGCTGAATCATCAAACGCAGTGCAGTTGATATGCTTCTATCATAACAGCAGATATGACTTGTGAGTTTGAGTCTATTTTATATTTTTAGTATTTTTACCCCAAAAGCATGAGCTCTGCCATTTAATTCTTGTCTGTGTGTGGTAATCATGAAAGTCACAAGACTTCAGCTCTGTAACTCTAGCAGCACAATTAGCAAATAACTCCTAGCAACTGGGTGATTTCTCTTCATGGACAATAATGACCTGCAATATTTTCAGTCCAGAAATAAGTAGAATGCAGTTTATGGTATCAAGTTATAAAGCAGAGACAAGTGAAACAGTATTGTAAAAGTTTCCTAAATTGTAGCTTTGCTGAATAGACTGACAGAACTCAACAAACTAGGAGTCACCCTAATTACTGATGAGCAAAGGGATATTTTCCACTGAATTTCCTCCTTTTTTTTTCTTTTTTTTTTTTTCTAATGCAGGATGCTATTGTTGTAGTTCAGAAAGCCCCGGGCAGCTTAGAAATCAGGCAAAAAATCAATAGCCCACTTGTTGAAGATAAGTGAATTAGCTTGTGTTGAATGTAACTGAGTACCTGAACACTCCAGTGAGCAGCCTTTGTTTTGTGAGAAAGAAGATTTGTGAGGTTTCTCTTCTGAGGGCTGTGGTGGTGCACATCTCAGATTAATCACCCTGAGTAAGAGGAAGCTGACCACTTACATAGAGAAATTGTGAATTTTTGTTCTTTCTGTCTTGTTCCTGTTTACCATGCTGAGCAGATTTCCATGTTTCAAAAAAGATGATGAATCTCATAGAAGGATTTTAGTGAACAATAACAACAGGGACCAGAGTAAGTCATGTATTACACAGCTACGCTGGCTCAGGTTCTTTCCTTTCACATCTGTTAGATCTCTGGGACACTCCTCTCACATGTCTGTGTACTGCAGGAAGGAAATGCTTCTGTCCAGTGTGGTCAGTGTCCAGAACACAGGCCACTTCTAATTCCCACATCCAGAGAGCGAGCAGCCCCTTTCTGCTCCTGACACACAGGATGTGTAGTGCCTGGTTGCTCTGCCCTCACTACAGCCTGAGAAACAGCTCTGAGCTCTTCCTGCTCTGCCACTGACCTCAGTGTTAATTGTACCTGTCACTAAGATGATGTTATCCCAGTCCAGCTGCTTCTGAGTTTCTGATCTGTCTTCAGAAGTGCGAGAGAAATGCAGAGAAGTTCTTACTCCAACTTTACAACTTCCAGCTCAGTGTTAACAGAACAGAGTGAGAGGATTCCTCAAAGTGCCCCCTGGACATTGATAGTCCTGGAGGCCACACGGCAGTGGGGGATGGCCTCACCTCTTGTTTACAACTCATAGTTTCTTTCTGAATAATCAGTTTGAGAGATCTGCTGGCAGCACACTGGATGGGCTCTGGCTAGGACTGATGTTGTCCTGTGAGGTGCAGCCACAGACCTGGCCCTGGCCACAGGGCTCCCATCCCATCCTGCTCTCTCTGAGCAGCTCAAAATCATCCTGCTTAACTTCGCGGAGTCACTAGCAGAATTGTCACCTGGACACTTCAAACACAGGCTTAGAGGAGTTTAGATCTCATACCAGTTGACTTTCATTCATTATTTGTTATGTATTTGGTGTCAATCTCATGAGTTTTTAAGACAACCCTCATGGCTTTTAGCTGCAGGGCTGGCAGGGCAGACTCACCAACTCTGACAGCTGGTTATTTGTTAAAGCAGTTACCTGCTGCTTTTGCAGTGGTCGTTCTGCCTCATCCAAACAGCCTGAAAAGCACCAGCTTTTTTTGATCTAAGCTCACAGCCATGTAAACAGAAGGTTCAGTGCCCAAACATTGATGAACCTCCTCTTTTCAGGCCTGTGTTGGCAGGGCTGGCAGCACTGGTGATGGATCACCTTGGCTCATTTCCCTCAGTCTCAGGCCATCAGGGCAGGGAAGCAAAACTTTTAAATGTTGTCTGTGCTGGCATGTTTTCAGCTAAATAAATCAGGTCTGCAGTTCCTCCTACATGGTACAAAGGAGGAACCCTTAAACAGTTTCTGAAGAGTAAATCTGGATTTTGCTAGTTTAGCATTCCTGAGCTGTGGGAGTTTTGACAGCCTGAGACTTTAGCCAGGGCCCTTTCCTTTTGAGAGAGCTGGTATCAGAAACATGATCCTCTCTTCAGTGATGGTGTCTGGGAAGGGTTTCAGATGGGGCCTGTCCTTCAGTGTGCATCCCAAGGCTCGGGGCAGGAGCTGAGCCTCACCTCCTGTCTCTCCTATTCTGCTCTGCTTTTTGCAGCTCAAGCTGGGCACCTGTAGGCTCCTGTTCATGCAGTCCCCATGGCTGGAGAGACTATGTAGGATTTCTCCTGTAATTACTTCTCCCTGCTGCTGGGGACACTGTGACATTAGGTATGACAGGATCCAGGATGCCGCGGTGCCTTATCACCCTGCCTATCCTACAGTTTTCTTTAGTAGGTGCAGATAACACCTGAGTTTGTTGGAGAAAGTGTGCTGGCACAGGGAAGGCACTGATGGGAGGGACCACAGGAGCATGGGATAACTAACCAGGGGTTGTGGAGGATCATCAGCTGAGGCTTCTCCCATCTCTCCCAGAAAAATTAGGCTCCTGCACCATTCCCTGAACTGCTCTTTCTTTCCCCAGGAATGGTGGGTCTCCCTGCTCACCTACAATTGTTTTGTCTTGTTCTTCAAATTCTTTCCCCAGCACTCTTTTGCAATCTCTAGGTTTTATGCTTTTGCTGTCCTTCCTCTTCCATCCTTTTTCTTCCCCACTTGTGTATCTATAACTGTAAGGAGAAGGCTCATCCCGCACTCCTCCTTCTGCCAATCTTGCTGGAAAAGGCTGTGCAGGGAATTGGGCAAGAATTCTTCATGGCAGCCCCAACCTGTGGTTCTTCAGAGATCTCTTTTCCCTCCCTGCAGATGAGCGTGGTTGATGAGGAGCCTCTGCAGGTGTTTAGGGAAGCCAGAACCAGATGGTTTCACCGAGCACCTTCACCTGGGACTTGCAGCAGAGTCCCGTGCTCAGTCTGCTCCCTGAAGAATCTGTTCATTGCTTCTTCCAAGACCCTGAGATTCAGAGGAGATAATTTGTCTCTAAATTTACATATTAATAATTTACATAGTTATTGCAAAGCCTGCTATTTAAAATCTTGATAGTGACAGCAGCATACCGTGTTTCTGTTGACTCTGATCTATGGAGTGGCTCTTTACATAAATGAAATTATAAGTCTGGAGAAGCTTTTATTC
>VXBU01012053.1:529655-583422 GCA_013400315.1 Bombycilla garrulus
AACCTCTACGTACTGCACGGTGCCACTGTGTCCTGTTATAAGTTTTCATTTTGCACAATGTAGACCTTTTTAATATTTATCAGCATGCTGCCTCTAACTTGATACATTTGTACTGCACAGAAATTGATTTTCGAGAAATGTGTTTTGGATTTTTCGCACACTTATGGGGTTTGAGAAATGCATATTTGCATAGAAATAATCTTTAGTGAGCTAAATTTTAGAGTATGTCAAATTTATAAATATCACTACTGTAAAGACATATTTTTAGAAATAGATTTCTGGCACAGTTTATTTCAATTCCATTTTTCACATTTGTGTCACCAGTGTCACTTTGGCTTGGTATTTTCTAATGCATTTATTTTTGGCATTCATGTTTTAGAGATTAAACTTTTCCGTTGTCTTGCTCAGGCCTGAAAATGAAACGAAGCAAGTGAGCTACTTTGTTTAAAAAGCATCCATTTGGTTTGAGACATGTGGCCAGGAAAACTTACCTCCCTCCTTTTTCTTCTCTCAATTTCAAGCAGAACCATATTACTCGATTTTTCTGTTACTTTGTCCCTTCACTGAAAAAGGAAGTTCTCTATTTTTGAACCTCCCATACACCTCTAAGGCACATTAAGTTTCCTGTGGCTGTTCCATTTCAGAGTAGCTGCTGTGGCTCTGCTATTATCTTATGCCATTGAAAAAATACAGATGCCTCATGCACAATCATAAACAAGTGATAAATTGAATTTGTTTGTTGGTGGAGACTCCGGAGTTCTATCTAAACAAGAACAACGCTTTAAACACAAGTAGTAATACGTATGTGTGGAACTGCAGAATATGCTCTAAACTCTTCAGGTTGGGATCACATTGTCACAGCACTGAAAAGATGTTGGAAATTTATTCTTCAGCTCCAGATTCCCATCCTAGAAATGGGCTTTGTGTTCACAAAGGAGGGAAACTGCCTTGCATCCCCCCAGATTTGGAGGGTCCTCTGCAGTAGAGCAACACTATTGTGCTTATCTGTTTGGTGTCAGAGGACACATAACTCATTCTTCCTATTGCCTGAAGTAAGAAATCAGGCTCAAGAAATAATAAGCAAGCCTGGTTTCTGTGGAGTTGAATGGAAAGATACACTTATCCCAGAAATAAATTTCAGCTGAGGCCTCAAAGCAGTCTGTAGGCTTGTTGATGTAACAGCTTGACTTGGGTTTTGAGTAGATGTGTTCCAGGGAAAAGCCCAGCTCCAAGATCTGGCTGCAAGTTATTGCAGTGTTCTTAAATTTTGCTGTAAGTCTCATTATATCACCTGCATTTTTTAGTCTCTGCAGTGTAAATGCATTTAATTGTGGTACCTTGACAGAATTTCTGCAGCTGCTTCCTGTTCCAAATACCGTGCCTAATCTTTGTATATACATAACGCAGGCTGAAATACTTGAAGCCAGTTTTCCCTTTGGAAATGAGCCACTGGTGTAGAATTCATGAGGCTCTCGCTAATCAAATGTCTCTGTGTCCTGGCAATGCTTTTGCTGCATTCACTGGTGTAAGTTTCCATGTGCATTTTCAGGTGCTGCTCTACTTGTGTCCTAAAATGTGACCTGACATCAGGGAGGGTGCTTGGCTTGGCCCTGGGCACTGTTACCACAAAACACCAAGGTACCACAGAGAACATTTCTCAGTGGGAGAGTCATTCAGCTTTGGACTTTCTCTTCTTCACTGGTCAGTGGTATTGGCCCTTAAGGAAGGGTATGTGTGGTCATTTGGTTTGTAGAAGTGTGTTACTCGAGGAAAGATATGTACATCTTCTATTTGCACATATAAATATTATAAATGCAATATAATAGCCTGTTTCCTTGTTTATGTGTGTTAGAAGATTTTTAGATTGGAGTACTTAAAGAATTAGGTTTGTTAATGTGTGGGAGGAGGAGGTCAGGGCATCAGGGTTTGTGTGACTGTGTTTAGGAACAAATGCTCAGTGTCACATATGGGACAAATTTCTCTCTGCTGGTAAAATCCACCATGAAATATTGCTGCTCTCCTGATTAAAAATGAACCAAAATACAGTACAATACTCAAGGTATTTTTATTTTTCATCGGAATATATCAAGAGTGAAAAGAATTTAGGAAATCCACTGTAAAATGGTCAAGGTGAAGGAATTTTTCTATGAAATTCTCTTTGGTTGAAATAGCTTAAACACTATTGACCATTCTCCCACCAGCTCAGTGATGTGTGGCATTTTGAATCATCCATTTTCTATGAAGACTACCTGGGGTTAGCATATTATTACTTGATAACAGAGTTTCAATTCTAACCCACTGGCAGCGCTGAGCTTTAAGCTGGATACACTTACTTGCAGGCTCATCCAACCCTACATAATTGTCTGTACATTTATTTTATTGTCAACTCAGAAACAAGCTAAAGAAACTAACTGTTTGCTTTAGAACACATTAACTTCTTTATCACATTAATACTGACTCATATCTTATTTCCCAGTTGCAGTAACAAAACCATTCAAATATTTCCCTCACAGGACAATATCTTTAATAGCTTCTGTGTGTTTCCTATTTTTGGCTGTTTCTGTATAAACAGACTAATCTAATAGCGTGCTGAACCATCTATACTTGGCAGAAATTCAGCAACTCACTCATTTCTATGGCAAGCTGGGATGCCAAGGGAAAAAAAAATCCTCACTTTTATTACCCTAAGATCTTTCTTGAAGTTGTCTTTTATAAGTATAATATGGCTATCACTTGGGTTACTGCAGCACCTTGACTGAAGAAACCCCCACTTTTATTGCAGTGCAGGATAACCCAAATAGGAGGGCATTATTCCCTTCACAATGTCCACAGGAATTCACTTGCCTAATGTATTCAGTAGCTCTCATGTGCACTGCTTTAAATGGTGGTAAAGCACACACTTTAAAATATTGTTGAGAGCCAGTTGGGAAGGCTGGAGAGACAATCTGGAAGTTACTGGAAAATGCTTTTATGTAGTCATCTTGCTTGGGATATTCAGCCGTCCGTGGCAAATTGAATTTTGTTGTCCCTCCATGGTGATCAGAAGCTGTGCTCTGAAGCCACTCAAGACATGTCCCCCATTTGTTTTGTGGCTCTGATCCCAGTGTCCCCCCCATGGCTTTTGTGGGTAAATGGGTGAAATCCACGGTTCTGTTTCTGGCTGCTGCTCTGTGCCTCAGGAGATGCACTTTGATGTACATTTATTTTGGGGCAGTGCTCTCTTAAGCGGTCTCAGGCTCCTGCTTCCCTGAGCGTCCCTCCTCATTAAAGTCAGCACTTTTCCATGGTTTATATTTCAGTCAGATTAGTTTCCTGATCCAGTTCATTGCGTGCTCAGATAAATTCTTGCACCAGCAAAAACAAGGCAGAAAGGAGTAGGCAAAGGCAGTGAGTATTTAATGCAGTTTAAAGAGCATTGGTTGCAGACAAATGTCCAGCCATGGTTTGATGTCTCTGCAATCAAAGCTGGAAAATAACATCTCACAGTTCCTACCAATGGTGCGTTGGTGTTTGTGATAAATATTTGAGCTATTGATGAATGTACCTATAGAAATCCAAATTGTAATGGTTTTCTTATTGTTTTACAGTATCAGCTGCAAAGCCTCTTAGAGTGAAGGGGTTGACTTAATTTTGGGCATTTATTGATACTTATGGATTTATTTATGTAATTGACATTTCCATGTCTCCGTCCTTGTGACATTTGGGTGTAAGGAGCTTATTGAAACCATCTAGATCTGAAATCAATGCCTCTCTAATACAGGGAGGCTTGTTACCTGCATTGGCCCAGCTGTACAAAAATAGCTCACTATTGGACTGTACTCAAATGCACAGTGGTAATGCCTTACTTTAAACCAGAGAAATATTGAAGTCTCTTAGGCTTTCCATTTCCTTGCTTGTTTTTTAAACTGTATTTTTAACATTATTTTTGCCATAGTAGGCCAAGTTCATCCCTAATATAACTGTATTGAAATCAGTGGGGAGACTTGTAATTTTAAGAATAAGAGACAGTAAAGTGCTTTGCTGGATCAGGGCCTAAAAGGATTAGTACTGTGGAATGCTTATAGTGGCCATAGAGGTAACTGTATGAATAAAAGTAATTTTAATTGCACTGGAGCAGTTGGGGAATTTTATTCCACCTCAATAAAAGAAATAAAATATAAAATAGACTCCCACTGTCAGGCAGAGAATCCGATAGAACATTTCATGTGGCTTTGCAAATATTGTAGCGGTACAAAAATTCAAAAATCTGAGATATAAACTCCCTAGCGTTTGTTTTGTGGCTTGCGCATGTTTTAAAGCAGATATTTGGGACACAAATTATAAGACCAATAGGGAGTATTGATTTTTAAGTATAACTATAGTGGCTTTGAGCCCATTCTATGTTTTTCATTAAGGCACCAATTGGAGATTTTTTTCCCAGAGAACTGAAGCTAGCTGATAATTTCTTATTGTATTCTTCAAAGGAAATTGGTGAAGAGACAAAGATGATTTTTGTATTCAGCCTGTTCCTGATTCCCCAGGAAAACTTGGCATCAGGTGAAACATCTGGTAGGATACAAGCTCTTCCCTTCCAGGTGCACCAAAGGTGAATTTGGGACTAGCACTTTTTCCATTAGAATGGATTTGAACGTATGTCTTCAGAATTGTGTGTGCAAGTCCTTCATCTCCAGTATTTAGCAAAGATGAGAGGAAAAGCAAAGACACCTCAGTTGATCACAGAGGCTCAGGATGTCTTAGAGGGACCCAGGTTTTTTGCCTGGAAAGCAGCAGCCTGAGGCAGAATTGCACATAGTGGAACATTCCTTCCATCAATCTGTACAACCATTGAGTTTTAGAACTCGGCTTTTGTAATGGACGAATATTTGTTGTTATGGGTTGGGTTTTTAATTTTTTCCCATCTATTTGCAAGGTATTCCAGTTACGTGCTTGAACTAAATAAGTGACTCTACAGATTTTGCAGTCTGCTCCAGGATGTGGACTTGATAGGTTATGTTGTAATTTTGAAGGTTAGTGAGTTCTTGACTGGGGACTGCTGAGTGACATAATGACTTACTGATGCAAGAGCAGTTGCTCTGGTTTTGGATCTTGCTAAAAGTCAAAGTCTTTGGGCACATGGCTCAGAGGAGCAGCGCCAAGTGCTGTTCCTGACTATACAACACATCCTTTGTAGCAAGGTTTTAGCTCAGGTGCTTTAGTTAAACTCAAGTGGACTAATTGAGTTTTGCTATATAAAATAACCCTTGTGCTTTAAAGCAGATAGGCTCAGCTGTAATAAACTATACTACTGGGTTCTAGTTAATGCTGGGATTCACTGACAGAGGAAAACAGTCTCACTGTCCAAAGTAGAGAGTTATTTGTTAATCCTCTCCTTTTGTAGCCATCCAGTAATTCATTAGTAGAAAAATGTGCCTGTGCTCATTTCTAGGAAAAACATTCATGAAAATAGATGTTCAGTGCAGGTGCTAGAAATGAGGATTTCACTGTCGGTGCTGGGCTCTTGCCTGCGGGTGTGCGCTGCCAAGAGCTTGGAACTGACACACACCCCGTGGTTTTCTGATGTGTCAGCAATGCTAAGATGTTGCATTTTGCCTGCAATAACAACTTTGAAGGTGATCATCAAGTGTTCGGTTGTGTTTGTACTCTTCTTTCTAACATCACTTTGCTTGATGATAAAAATCAGAGTTTATAGTCACACAGAGATTTGGGCACTTCTTCAGGTTGTTTCTGAGCCGTGCACGTGGCTGTCTGCTGTGTGGCCCTGAGGTCAGGAAGTACTTCCCCCCATTCTTTTTCTCCCTTTTCTTCCTTTTTTTTTCATTTTTTATTTATTTATTTTTTTTTGCCTGAGAGTTGAGGTCTGAACATCGCTGGTTTTTGAGCCTCGGATAAGATCAATTTTCCAATTGTGTAATACAGTACCTGGCTTTTCTGAATGGCACTGTTAATTGTCATTGACTATAATAGAATATGAATAGCACAGCCACTTGACACCACCTTAATGGTTCTGACTTTTCAATGGTGCCAAGAGTGTAAGGCTAGAGGGGAAAAAGGGTCAGAGGAGAGATAAGAGCTTCCGATTCCACTGAAAAAGATTAAAGCGTCTGTATCTTTCAATTGGTACTTGTGAGGGTCACCATTTCTACGAAGTCACCTTTAAACTGGAAGTGATTGAGAAATTTCTAGTACAAAAGATCCCTTAGAACAACTCCGCTCCCCTTCTCCTCAAGGTTTTTTCAGGTGAATAGGCAAACGGAAGGATGCAGGTCTGGGATGGCTCAAGGAGAAATGTGGGCAGTGATATTGTGGATGACACAATCTGTCCTGAGAGCAGCATTGCTAACTCTGTTAGCCCTAAGGAAGAATCACTCTTGTTTACTGCTGTTTTGGCCAGCTGGGAGCTCTGGGAAATTTTGTGATTCACTTTAGTACCTCTTTTAAGAAAAGCTTACTGCCCTTAAATACACAGCTATCGCTGCCCTCTGGGAATCTGATCATACACAAGATTACCTGCCTAATCTGATCACAGCAGTTCTCACCACTCTGGGCTGTGAGGGACAGAGGCCAGGAGCAGAAAGATGTTTTACTTCTCTTCCTTTCTGGAACATCAGTGCAGGGAACAGTAATTTTCAATGCATTAAGAAACTGTTACTTGTATGGGATGCTAGATTATGATTTTTACATTGTGCTGATTTTTTAATATAATTTCTCAGGGATTTCAGAACATCTAGCAGCTAAATGAGAGGAGTAATTGCTGTGTGGAAATACGGGAGACGTACCTGGTGTGCAGGTGGAGACGTGCTTTGAGTTGTGTGCAGGATGTTTTGATTGTGGGGCAGGCAGGGTGCTTCAAACTAACTGAGAGTAAATTTCGATTACATAAGGAAGAAATTCTTTGCTGGGAGAGTGGTGAGGCCCTGCCACAGGTTGCCAGAGCAGCTGCTGCTGCCCCATCCCTGGAAGCGTCCAAGGCCAGGCTGGATGAGACCTGGAGCGACCTGGGACAGTGGAAGGTGTCCCTGCCCATGACAGACAGCTGGATGATCTTTAAGGACTCTTTCAACCCAAACCATTCTGGGATTTCATAATTCTTGGACTGAGTCCTTAGCACTTATTCCACAGGTGTCGGAGAGTCAATCCCTGCATGCAGTTTGAGTCAGCCAGAACACGTCAGACTTCTGTTGAATTTGTTTAGATGACACCACAAAACAGACAGAAACAGGAGTCATTCATTTGTCCATTAGTGTTCTGATGTGAAAGAATGCCATTAATGTGCAATGCACTGACTCAGCTGAGTAATAAAATACTGGCAATGTTATGGTTTTGGGTGTTTGTGAAGGAAGAACTCAAAAACCAGACTGGATAAGAAGCATGAAGAACCTCTGTGAGATCATTCATGTAAATGCCTCACATGAAAAGAAAGTGAATCTAAAATTTACATACTAAGTAAAAAGATATTAGAAGGAGGGAACAGTCTCATTATCTTAATATATCCAAAAGGACTAATATAAAAAAAAAAATCTTCAGTTTTCTTGAATCTGAGTTGGGCAAACTCTGCCAATTTACACAAGTTAAAAATATTACAGAGTTGCCTTCTGAGTGGTATGTGTCAGTGGGTATTTCACTGTTGCACAGATTTTGGGGGAGGTGGAGTTGGTTTTGATGTTTTATCACAAAGACTGTTGTTTGGGAACAAAGCTTCCAGAAATGGTTGTCAGGGAAAGTTTCTTTATTCTGCCTGATCTAAGTTTTCCCAGTAGATTTCTGTTTAAAAGGAATAAACAGAAAAAAAAAAAAAAGAAGTAAAACAGTAGAAGTGAGAATTAGATATAAATATGACACTAAACTATATCTTTTAATACAAAAGAACTCTTTTTTAATTAGAAGCTTGGAAGGACATATCCTTTAATTGCTGCACTTGTAGTTTCTGGGCCATCAATATCCTTGCTTCTTTCATTAATAAACTGGCAAGTCAAGTAGGAAAGCTGCAGGAGTATAATTTTTTCCCTTAAGCTCTACTTAATCAACAGCAGACTTGATCAAACAGAAAAAAGAAAATGTAAATCAGTTGCATTAATTCTGCTGGCAGTAAATAGCAGGAAGAAAGCTAAACATGAAAGAATGCTCATTTTGCAGCTGATATCTGGGGTAGGATTGAATGGGAGAAAGAGGTAGTTAAACAGCTCTTTAGATTGTGAGTGACTGGGGGAATACTGGGGTTTATGTATGGATTAGCACAGTGATAGACCCTGAGTAGCAGAAGACGATGACTAATTACCTGACAGAGCAGCACTCCATTCGCCTTGGTCATTGAAATTAATTTCTGTTTTCAGGACTGGCAGAAAGCAGCTGCAGAATTTCAGTTCAATACTCAAATTAACTAGGAGTCTAAATTATTTCTTTGCACATACGGTATTAGAGGAGTGGGTTACTAAATTGATCTTGATTTTACACACCGAGGCAAGAATTATTCCACCTTTTCATCTGAAGTCCATGTCCCCTGAAATAGGGGAATAAAACCTGTACTGTAATAAACTGCTTGTCACTGATGTGAACTCTGTCAGATAGTTAACATCTTAACATTTCCTGGAATCCCAGATGAAGGAATTATAAAATCAAGTCTTCTGGGTTGAAAGAAGATTTTACTACCTACTCTGCTGAGTAAAATACACCGAGATCAACTTAGATGAATTCATGGTTTGAATAGGATGATGAACAAGAATTTGTTTTACAATGTGTATTTTCTTGACAATCTGGTATATTTGTAACTTATCTGACTGATAAAAGAGGTGGGAAAGCTGTCAGTGGGTTCTTACTGCTGAGCTTGTAATAGTTTGAGGCCTGGCAAGAGAAAAGAAAGGAAAGCCAACTGCATAAAACCTGCAGAATCAAATTTGTAAGAAAAGCCTGCATACACTAAAGTGAAATCATACATGCCATGATGCTAAAAGGCAGGAATTCTGCCAGATTTCCACACTGGCAGTAGACTCATTACATCCATGAACATTTCTCCTTTTGCCAGTAGCAAAACTCCCAGAGCCTTTTGTCTGTTTAAACGTTCCTCATACTTTAATTTATTTATTCAGCAAAAATAAATTTGAAATGCTTATAAAGCAAATAAATACAAGAGAGAGGAAATACAAGAGTATGAAAAATGGAATAAATATTTGATATTCAAGACTAAATTTTATTTCAATGGAAAGTTAGCCAGGAGGAGTATTTGAAAGCCTTTTTTCAGCACTTGTGCTGCATAGTCTTCTTGCTGAATAAATTATGTTACTTCCTGCTCTTTCCTGCGTGCTGCCTCTCAATAGACACTTCTAGGCAGGAGGATTACCACATAAAACCGGGAGCTTTTATCTTA
This sequence comes from Bombycilla garrulus, assembly GCA_013400315.1. Taxonomy (NCBI): domain Eukaryota; kingdom Metazoa; phylum Chordata; class Aves; order Passeriformes; family Bombycillidae; genus Bombycilla; species Bombycilla garrulus. The sequence continues at coordinate 539,017 of VXBU01012053.1, forward strand.
CAGGATCTTAGTCCTGTGTGGAATCACTGTTGTAACTGGTCACCTTAGTAACTAAAATGTGTTATATTTCCTTTGGTGGTGCTAAGGAAACACAGCTATGGAAGAATGGATTGGATTTTATTCTGGTTCCATAATGAATTTGTAGAGCTAGCAGTTATTTAGAAAAGCAAAAACAAAACCAGAGAACATTCTTTTAGTCAGTCACTGAGCAAACTTGATCTGGAGGTCAGTGAGACACAATGCACTGAGAAATGTGCTCTGGCATTTGACTAATATTTCACAGCATAGTGGTGGTAATGATTATGAGGTTATATACAATAATTTATTTGTGTTGTCAAAAATAAGAACTCCACAAAACCAATTTTTGAAAGTTAAAATTTATTTTAGTCTCCAGCACATATATTAATAAGATTAGAATATCATAATCATCTTAAAAGTTTTATTTCCTCCTTAATAATTTCTTTCATCATCCTTTTGCTCTTCAGCTCTATTGTCCAGGTATTATTTTGACACGATATATACTCTCTGTGTTCTACTTTTGCATTCATTAAAAGGCCTAGCAGTTGTGTTTTTGGGTTTTTTGGGTTTTTTTCCATACCAAAAAGATCTAAAAGAATCACTAGGGAATAACACATGATTTTAGATATATTATTTTCCTGTTCAACTTGTTGATGGAGACAGACTTCTATGTCCATGTTGGTATACCAAGAATCTTGAATTAAATTTCATTTAGGCTATTGATTTGAACTGCCTTTGGATAGGGATGTAGGTGTCATTTATGCTTTCACATACTGGAAAATGATATTCTTCATATTAATGCCAAGATTCTACCATGATTACTGTTAAGCAACCCCTCACATGAATTCCCTTGCACTGCCATTACTGCAGATGGTACTAATGATGTGTTTTTGTCTTTGATGTGGATAACACATAGTCCTGAGAGCATGCTAGACTGAGAACTACAGTATTTCAGATATATATTGGTGAGCTACGTTTTTTTCTCTTCTTTCAGCCTACATTAGAAGGCATCATTAATGATAGAGCAGATACTGGTCTGTGAAGGTGACATCTACAAGTCTGTTGTCTACAATGTGAAAATAGGGTTGGCTCTGAGAACGGCTTGGAGACTAAAAACACAAGTGCATTGAATGTCTCTCAAATGGAACTCAGTCTGTTTTCAGAATGATTCCTGCCACAAGCAGGATTTGAAAGGCTCAATTTATCTTTGTTGGTCACCTGAACTTCCATTCTTCAAGTATATATCAGTCTCTATTAAAATACTGATACATCACTTATGTGAGACTTCTGTGTTGAAGAGGATAACCTAAGATATATAGATTCAGCATATAACTTTGCTTGCAGGAATTGTGAAAAAAAGTTTATAGTAAATGGGAGAATTTTAAGGAACTGTGAGAACAAAAAAAAAGATAAATATTAGTTGCTTGTCTTCTAAGAAAAAATGATAAAAGGATGTTCTGTCCTGCTAGACACTTGTCCAGCATGAAGTCTCTTCCTTTTACTCTGTGCTAACTCAGCATCTCAACAATCCTGTGGAAATTTTTTTTGTTTGTGAAATATTTTCTTCTCAGCACAAGGCCATTGCCATGGTCAGGAACCTCTGATGGTCTTGCAGGGTTAGGAAAGTGAAAAAGCGTCTGCTCATCATGGCAGCTGACCCAACAAGGTGCACTGGTGAGCAATTAGAGTCTCATGACCATATACTGTAAGTTGTTTAATTGTCTCTTGCTCAGAGTTAAACAAACTGGAAGCTTCAGATGGCAGGGCACTGCCATTTTTCAAGTGAAATTGCAGAAACAGGAAATCTATAAAGAGGGCACATATTTCATAAGTTTTCTTCACTTGCTGCTGAGACCATTATTAATGCTGCAATTTAAAAATAAAAGATACAGAACATTAGAGTTCTGAAGGAAGTCTCGTTTTTGTGAGTTAGATTAATTCTTCTCATTGATAAAGTCTTGAATACCATAGAGAATTACAGAGGAATTTTCAGTCTCAAAAACCAAACCTGCTTTGCTCTTTGCCACAGAAGAAGTGTTTGGGGGAGAGAAACTGGGATGGTGTGTATTTAACTGAAACAGAACCTTGAACCTGCTAAATAAAATAACTTTGGGTCGGATCCTGTCCTGGTGAGTGTTGTGGTGAAGCTTGCTTGTGGTCAGGGTATTTAATCTCCCCAAATGATTAGCATATCGTGTCATGGGGAGGTATTTATTGGAATGGAAATGTTCTAGGGAGGTTTGTGTTCACGGGTTTAAATCAGAGCTTAGTGAAGAGTTTTAGGACCTTATTCTCACTAAATTTTATGTTGGTGAAAGGTTATGGAATGGGTTTCTGTACCATGTCTGCTTGCTCTCACAAATCTCAGAAGAGATATAGACTGAACTTTGTTGTGACTTTGTGGGGTTTTTTTTGTTTGTTTGGGTTGGTTTTTTTTTTTTTTGTAGAGTTGCCTACCAAACAAAGCAAGGGAAAAGTTCCTGACATGCCAGTTTTAATTCTGCAGTCTTCCTTTATGCCAAACATGCCCAATATAATCTCCTGTAACAGCTGGGGCTCCAGGATGAACAGCCAGTTTGTGGTTCACAGTTAGAAGCTTCTTTCTTAATACCTGTGTCTGATGGAATTTGAGTTATTAAGACCACTAGGCATGTAATTAACTCACTGCTCACAAATTAATGATATCATTGCTGGGCGATCCTGGTTTTGGAAAGGAGCTTCTTCACTGCCCTGCTGAGCCATCTCCTGGGCTCTAAAGCTGTTCCTTGTGACAGCACAGGAGTGTCAGTGCCACAGACCTGTCTCTGCTGGCTTCCTCAGCGGTGAAGAGGAGAGAGAGCAATAATGAGAGGTAACTTGAGCCAAACAGTGAATGTACACCTAAGGAAGTGTTTGAAACTGCGACAGATCTGTCATTGTCCCAATATGAGGTGATTTGCACTGTGTTGTTTGTGTCGTGATTTAGTGCGTTATGTCTTTTGGTAAATGTGGGACAAGGGTCTCCTGGAGAAACAGAATAAATGTGGATACAAAGTACTGCAATGTTCCTGTGCTCTAAGTAGTTCATAAGTTTTGGATGAGTGGATAACATTGCTGAATGGACAGCGAGCACAAGAACACAAACATTTCCTTCTCAGTTTTCCTATTTAGTCCATGTGTAGATTGCTGTTTATACAGAAAAGAGATAAAATGAGCTGAATGAGGTTGTGTGCAGGGTGATGTCAGAAATAACCTGCACAGTTATTGCTTGCTCCAGATCTGGTGGTTTCATCCCAGCAGACCCAAATTATCGATACCTGTCTGCAGCTTTATACAGATGAAAAACCTTTTGTAGCATATAAAATTAGTCTGCTCCTGCTGCCCACTGAAACAATGAACTGTGAGGGCCCTTTCCCAAACCCTCAGCCCTCACACACGGTTCTACACAATTCTGGTCACTCTGCTAATGCAGTAAAGTACTTTTGTCAGTTTTGTTGGCAATGCCTAATGATAAAAACAAAATACATTTTAAGACAGTAGTCTCTAAACTAAGTGATATCTCCATATAAACACATGTGCATAAATATTCCTCTGAAGAGTGGACAAAAGTCATCATTTTGTGGCAGGTAAAAGAAGGTTGTCATTAATAAAGTTTTATTGGTCTTAAAGTGATTATTTCAAGTGTGGCTACAAGGACCAAATCTTGTATGCAAATGCATAGTGCCAGAAGTAACAGGAGATAAACCAAGCAGAATATGACAGAAAAAAAAATCCTGATAATAATCTGGTTCCCCTTATATTTTTGCATAGTTCATTCATTTTTCAAGTTAGTTGTTAGAATTGCATCCATGGTAGACTTGACTGCTATTTGCAGTTAAAGAGAATGTTTTGGTTTCTATGAAGCAGATATACTAAAGCTGGCTTGATAAACCCCCATTGGTATCTTCAGGGAACAAGTAGATTAAACAAGTAATTATACCATAAGGCTTTTAGAAGTTAGTAGATTTAAATACATTGTATGAATCTCATCTTAATGTAGCCTTTTGTCTATAGCGCTTCCTGCCAAAAAAACCTCCTGACAGGAAATAAACATTAAAATAATCTTTAATCCCTTGTCTGGTCTATTACCATTAACAATTGATGCACTTTAATTTTGTGGGATTTTAACTACAAAATGGAATGGCTAAGTAGTGATAATTGGGTTTGGAATTATACGGTCATTTATATCAACAGAAATGCAAGTGGCTGGGAGGGTGATTAATTATTTAACATTTCCTGGCTGTAGTTCCTATTATAGAATTTTCTGATATATTCTGCTGTGAACAATTATCACCAAATGAGGATAAACAAATCTGTGATGTGAAGTCCTATTTATAAATTAAACTATATTTAGAAAATGTCTATTTCATTTGCATTTTCCCTTTCTGCTTGACAGTACTGTCACAATCAGCTTGTTTTCAAGGTTTTTCGCCCTTTCGCTAATTCTTCAGGTTCACACCCCAGATTTTGTGTAAGAAAACCAGAGCTTCAGACATCCTTAAAATAATTTCCACTCCAAATAAAGATACAGTTTTTACAGTCATGGTAATGTTTGCATATTCTGTTCTCCTTTCACTCCTTACTAATAGAATTAGGGCACGCCAAGGTATTAGAATTTAATCCTGTGCTGGCATCGGGCTACATGATGTAATATGTCCAATTCATGAAGATTTGGGAGAAGAACATTGGTGCTTCCCTTCTTAAGTAGGGTTCTCTGGCATTTGAACTCTCGCCCTTAGAAGCTTTGTCCCAGGGAGTTCACATTTCACGTTCTCTCTCTTACGTGGGGCCTGTCTGTCACTTTGGTGCATTATGCTCATGTGTCCTTGTTGAAACAGTTACAAGCACAATTTGCAGTTTGTTTTTCTTTTACTTTCTTACAATATGTTTGCTAAAAAAAAAATAAATTCATGTGTATGCTGCTTATCTGACAACAGAACAGAAAGTAATTCTAATTATTACTTTCCAAATCCTTTTTCCTGACAGTTACACTGAAAATGTTCCCATCCCTAATTTCCATTAAAATACTCCAAATGAGTACAACCGTTAGTCTGAAAATGATTACTAAAAACACCTGAGTTTCTTCTTGAAGCAGAACTCCTCTAACAGTCATCCCTGGCAGTCTTACCCAGAAAACAAAACCCAGTTTACATGCTTATATATCAACAAAGAAGGAACAACAAGATGATGATAATTATTGCTAGTGCAGGGCCTAGATTGTTAGTCACAGATAAGGACCCAGCCATATGAATAAATATGCAAAATCAACCAAAAAAGATTGTTCCACGTCCGTGCTGTTTAAAATTTAAGTGTTAATCAAAAGTCAGAGATACAGATAGATAAAAAGAACAAGCGTATAATGAGATAATATTAATCAATATGGTAGGCCCTGTTTTTAGGCATGATATTTTTCTGATGCCAAAGAAAAGATTAGATACCAAAGAAAAGGAGATTTTTAATGTGGATTATGAGGAAAGATAATGAGATAATATTGCAAGTGCTTGTGGGCAGATCTGTAAGCAGAATAAAAGAAAGCATGAAAACGCTTGTTTGAAAATTTAGGAAGTCATCAATGAAAATTACTATCTTGAAGTTGATCTAGGGTGAGTGTAGACATGTTGATAGTGAATCTGGATAAGCTGATTAAACTGACAAGTTCTCTATAGACAGACTACAATATTTGAGGAAGAAAACATGAATTTGTTATGAAAAAAGCAAGTTTTCTAGCAAAGATGCTTAGCATAATGAGTGTAGGGACAAGAGAGAAAAGGGGTGAATTAGTTGTAGGTTGGACCTTCTTGTGTATGTGTGTTGAGTAAAAGCCTCACAGTTAAAAGAAAAAAATGGCAACAAACCAGACAGAAAAGGATAATAATAGAAATCTAGAAATAGAGCATAGATGAGAAGCAAGTTCTGATGGGGTAGCAGTGATGGCCAGTCCAGAGGTCTGGTGGGTAACACTGAAGGAGTTTACAGAAAGGGAGTTGACCAAACACATTTTTAGAGAGACAGATCGTGGCAAGTCAAAGAACTTAATTAGAGGATGACCAGGCAAGCATGTCTTCCAAACCAAGATGCGGGGATCTTTCCCTTGTTCTTTGCACAGCACCCGTGCAGCCTGTGTTCCTGCTCCCCACCCTCAAGTGCTAGGTGGCCTGGAAACTGTGAGAAAGCATTTTGGAAGAGACTGTCCTGGCTGGGTCAGCTGATTTTCGGTGTGAGAAACCCAACTGTCAGTAAAGTTGAGCAGTAAGGGACAGAATGTTGTGGGCCCCTGACTGGCTTGAGAATGAGTCAGTAATGATCAAAACTTTCCATCAGTTCAGCCCCCACCACCTCAGCTGCAGGGCCAAGGCACAACATGGCTGTGCACGTTCACCTGTCCTTAATTAAAGAAAGATTTGTGCAGCAGCCCAGTAGCTCTGCAGCAGCCTGATGTGTGGGTGATGTCCTGCACAGGATGTGCAGCCAGGTAGTGTGGTGGAAGTTTTGGGCAGAGTTGGGCCGAGATGGGCAGGAGCCCAGTGCAGATGAAGCAAAATGCAGAGTTCAGCTGAAAGATGAGGGACAGGGCTTAGTGGGGTTGTGGGATCTGGTGACTCAATGTACAGGACAGGGCTCCGAGAGAGCCCCAGTATTAACACACTCTTTGTTCATGCCAGAAATAGATGTGCTCGTCAGCCTTTAGGAATTGAATCTAACTCAGTAGCAAAGTGTTACATGTTCACAGACATTTGGTTTGATTTTGTTTTAACACACTACTTAGATTTCACACTCAGCTTTCCCAAATTTTATGTTATTGTGTGGGCCTTGAGCTCTATCTAAGTTTTCCCCATAAACTTAAAAAGAAAGATCTATTAGATAAATTGTGTAAAATCATAGGCTTCATTTTTCTTTAGGCACACAGCACAAGAATAATTCAATGGTGTGTTGGCACTGCTGGGTTTGTGTCATTGTCAAAATCTTGGTCTGAGCCAGTGGAGACAATTTGAGCCTTTATTCATCCACACACATCCAGTGTTTATCAGGTGATGGTCCATTAGTTAATGTGTCAAACTCAGCAGTATGTGAGGAAGTGGCAGTGTGTATAGCACATTAACATGTTTTTCTAGTTCACACTGATCTAAATGACCTGAAATCTAATTGTGTGGATTGCTTATATCTTTTAGCACTTATTGCCATTTAGTAACTGCTACACTTGCTAAAAATATATCCAGGTATACATAAATCCAGTTCAGGGCAACTTTTTACTTCAGAAGATTAAAATATGTTAACAGTGCATGTAACTAATTAGAACATATAGCAAGTGAAGTGTATTTTACATTTTCAAATGAAATTTCTTTCAGCAGATGTTAATACATATTAGGACATCTGTTTATATTTTCCTTCAGTCTCTTTTTTAACTGCATCTTATTTAAAATACTGTTGTCAGCTGAAATAGTATAGCCTTAAACAATACTACTTGTAGATGTAGTTGTGAACTCATATGTCTGCTTTTGAGATGTCTTTCTGCATAAGCAGATTTGTGTTTTGTTTTGTGTAAGCGAAAGATGTATAAAAAGTTGTTTTGCTTCATTTAAATTGGAGCAGGGATGAAAAAGGCAGAAAGAAGTCAGTAGGATAAAATGTAACGCTTTCCCCACTAGGTGAAGTTGTCCAATTACGCCTGGTGTCAGAACTTTTCAGCATTTGAATGGCTGGGAGGGGATACTAATTTCAACCTTAATGATCGCTGCTTTAGGAGTCAACATCACAACACTTCACTTATAATTTTAGCACATCTGTCAGCCTGTGCTAAAAAGGAGCCCTGGGCTAGTGGGTGACTGAAGATCCTTTTATCCCTGGAGAGGATTATGTATTCCCTTCAAGAGTGGGAAAATAAAAAGGTTATAAATACTCATCTACTTCACTGCTGCCCACATTTGCCCTGTTGACAAATAGTGACTTTCACATCCTGCTTTTGCATTCATAAGCACAAAAATAAATAAAAACTATGCAGCTTCTCATTGTGTAGGACTTATGGAAGCAGCCCATTTATAATGTCACATATTCTATAACACCATATATAGTCCCTAAGCTGGACTTTTTTTTTCATTTCAGTAGATCACATTGATTTCCTGTATGACTTTATCTGCCTAATACAAAGTGGGATTGAACAGTTATTTGTCTGGATTTAGCCATTCCTTATCAAACATTTATGATTTAGCTGTTGCTACAACATCTTCTTGTAAGGTCTTTCTTACTTTTATCTTTTCAGGAAGGGTTTGAATGTGATAACAGGGCTGTAATAAATCTGTCTCTTGAAAATGAAACATATTTTGGGAAGCTGTGTGCTCTGGGCTGCCAGGGGAGGGGAAGCTGGAGGGGCAGGACAGTCATGCGAGTGGATTGTTCCAGGGACGCTGTGGGCACCTATTAGTGAAAATGATTGACTCTTGCTGGTGGAGGGTATCGGTGCATTGAGACTGCAGCCTCCTGCCTGCGTGGCAGGCTGCTGTTCTGGAGGTGGAAGACCCAAGAGAAAAGGGAATTTTTCCTAACCAGGGCAAATTTAGAGAGCCATCGTGAGGCTGTAGGTTGATGAAAAATAGCACAAGTCATAGAAAGGTCAGCAGGTTTGTGTCTTCCCTGTTTAAAGAAATAAAAAAGTAAGATCTCAGCCTAATTATTTTTGTTTCTCTTTCAATTTCAATTTCTGTATTCTTTATCTAGAGAGGAAAAGAAAATATATTAATACTACTAATAATAATGACCTCTTTAATTAAATGGGAGTGGAATGTGCATGACAATAGGACCTTTTTTGTGTTGCAGTTTATTTTACAATTTAGTTTAAAAGAAGAAATCATAGTAAACCTATTCATTGTGTATCCCAGGTGTTTTAATATTCCTAACCAGAGCATTTTGCCTGAACATTTTCCAAACAACCTCATCATACAGAAGTAATTTATTTTTCATTACATAATGCTTTTCATTCAATGATTTCAAAATGCTCTGCTAAGTGTGCTTTTTGAAGTGCCAAACTAAGTGTCATATAACCCTGGGGAGATGTCTGCTGGTTTTATTGTACCTATTTTGCAGACAGGTAGATTCAAACACAGGAAGATTAGCAGACACACTATGAATGAGTAAAGCAGGGAAGACCAAAACCCTAATTCCTGCCTGCTGAGGGCCAGCCCTCAGCGCGTGCCCCTTTGTGCAATACTCAAAGTGTTCAGGCTGTGTGCAGGGAAAGAAGAGAAAAAAAACTTTGCAGAACCTATAAAAGTTAATAATTACATTGTAAAGGCTACTTATCTGATAATGAATGTTTAATACAGAACCATAAATTTGCATGACACTTGGAAAGAAAATGTTCTTTTGTTTTTGTCTTCAACTCCCGAGCCTGTTTATGGTTAATTTTTTAACTCGCTTAACCGAGGCTGTATTCTGTCCTGTCTTCTTTTTATGTCTCTTCACCAGTGCTTTCAATGACCTCTCTGCAAGTTTCTTTATATAGAAACCTGCTATGCTGTCTTGAATGCACAAGGTCAATAATGATTACCCTCTAACTTTGAAGGGCATCCCCCTTCTCCGCTTGCAAAATGTAGCAAGCCACAAAGTCCCTGCATCCCATAATTATAATTTATCTAATGAAATGCAGTATTAAGAAAGGTATTTTTGTTTCCCAAACAGTAGAGCTTTAGTACATAAGTATGTTAAGACTGGTAAATTCAAGATGTGATTTTTTTTTTTCAATGCAGGAACATAGACGTGATAGTTTAATTTAAAACAAATCCACATTAATGGAAACATTTTTTGAAATTTATTTCAAAAAAAGTAAGCAGCCTGTTCTTTTTGAATACATGGATGCAAAGCTGGATTTCTGTTGTTTATTATCCAAGTGATGCAATCAGAGATGGTATTCATTTTTTGTTTCTAGAGAACTGTATCATGATCTGTGCACACTAAAAGCTTCAGAGATTTTAGCATGATCTGTATAGAAAAGCTGCTGCTGCTGTGAACTGTAGAGGATTTGTGTAATGGAATTATGCCTATCTTTTGGAACCAATGGTCCTCTAATAATTATCAATAAACAAAGTCAGTTAAAAGAAACTACAGGAAGACATCTAGTGATAACAAAAAATGCTGAAATTGAATTGATACTATAGCAGGCATTGACTGTGTCATTGCACAGCTTAATAGCTGGAGCCCTGGTTCAATACCATGAACTTGGGAAGGTTTCCTTAATGAAAAAACTGATGTTTTCTGTTCAGTAGCAGCAATAGTTTAACTTTTTTTAATTACCTGCTTTAAAAGTTTACATGCCACTAATTGCTTTAGTATATAAAAGGAGGTACTGAATTGACTAATATCAGAAAATGGGTTTTCAGACATAAATGTGAAATAACAAGTAATTTAAAAATAATTTAATGCAGATATTTTATTTAACATTAATAGATGATGCACGCACTGTAATTCTTTTTACCAACAAGTAATTTGGAGTTCTATTCAAGTATATTCTCGGAAAGCTGCTAATTTGGTTTTCAGTGTCTTTTTCATCAGTTATGTGTTTTCAGGATTTGCTGGCAAATATTATTCCCCCCCCATTATTAACAGAAAGCTCAGAAAAAGTCATATAAGTTAGAAGTAATGTGCGTTCATGTAAATACATAACCATATATAAATTAGCTTTAAAAATTGAATTCACTGAACATGAATAGTCACTTAAAGTGTAACTGGAATTGACTGTGTCATGTATCAGCCTAATAGCTGGAGCGCTGGTTCAATACAATGAACTTGGGAAGGTTTTCTTAATGAAAGAACTGACGTTTTCTGTGCAGTGGTTGCATTCATCAGACCACATAGTGTTCATTACACTACAAAGGACTGCCAATGTGAATTGTTAGGATCATCTATTAGGTAAACCGGATGGGGACAAAAGATAGCAGAGGAATGAGAGGCTCCAGCACCTCAGCAGGATGTGGAGTCCGACTGCTTTGATGACCTTTCACCGGTGCATTAGCATCTATTCACACAGGGATCCCAAGTTCATTCCCTGATTCTGCTAACCAGAACTGGCACGGAGCCAGTGATAGGTGCCTTCATCTCACTAGCTGATGATACAGACCAGCCCTACACTTTATAGGGGCACCTTCTTTAATCTGCTTCGTTTAAATATCCTAAAAGTTATCAAAAAATGGACACTCTCTGGCAATGCTAATGAGGCACTAAAACCCACCCTGGTTTTTGGTGCTAATTTGGAGAGGTGCCATAGGCTGGGGTTGATTTCTTCAGAGAGAAGATGAGCCCTGTGCCACTGGGAAATGGGAAAAACCAGACATGCTGATTGGCAAGGTCGAGGCTGGAAGGCCCATCGCTGACTCAGGAGCAGGCACGTTAATTCAGTGGGGATTTACATCCACTCTGTCCCTTGCTTACCTAATAGGAGCATTGTTATGCTGTTTCATAGGGAGCTTAGTGACTGAAAAGGGAGATTTAACAGTAAAGATAAAAGTTTTGCTTCAATTCTCCCAACATCCAGTTATTAAGAAGCTAGTCTGCTCTGTGAGGCAGCTCACTACAAAGGCATTCCCAGTTCACAGACAGGGGCTGGGTTACAGCCCATAACAGCTTTAATTCTTTCCCCTGGATATTTAGAGTAGATGTGTTGGTATCATGCACTGTTTTTCCTCTCACTTTCACTGTTCAAGCTGAAGTTATGTGAGGGTTACTAGCCTAAAAGTCCAAACCTCAAGGTCATTCCCCTAACCTTATTTCCCACGTGTTTAAATGTATTTATATAGATAGGTAAAATATGGTAGCTGCTGCCACATAACCTTGTTTCGCTTGCTGACATCTCCAGTGGATAGAATTGAATATAAAGCTGTTATTTGGGATGGGGACATGTAATGTCAGTTCTGCTTTGAGCACGGTGCAGTCAGTCCACCAGACTCACTGCCCAAGCAGAGGTGTCAGCTCTTTTACCTCACCTGCCACAGCCACCACCACTGCTACCTGACAGACATGTAAGACTTGGCAAAGAAAAGCACCTAAGAGGTGCTGAAGTTGCAGTGAATTTTGTATCTGGCAAAAATTACTAAAGAATCTCTAAATTACTTTTTTTTTCCCCGGTGTTTTAAAGCTGGTTGAAAATGCAGTGTGTATTTTCATTCCAGCATGTGTTCTTGCTTTTCTTTTATTCCTGCTTCTCTGTGGACTGGAATTAGTGCCTCAGTGACAAGTGTTACACAGTTCTATGGTAACTGCAATATCATGTCAGGATATTTTTATATATAATGAATTTAAGAGGAAATATCAGGATTTTCAGAGCACATCAGCCAACTGGTCAGCCAATAAGACCTGTATGATGAAAATGTGTCATTGTTGATATAAAATAGAAACTAAAGACCTTCAGTTAGTTTTGCTTGCTTTTATTTTCTTTTTTGTTTCTTTTAATTTCTTTTCTTTGTAATTTACTTAATTAAGAAGGTATTTCGATTGTACTCAAATTGACTTGTCAGGATTTGGGTCCCTGTGATGGGAACGTTCAAAGGAAATTAAAGGCCTGCGTGAAATGGTGCCTCCCACTGCCACTGGCTCTCCCCGAATGGCAGCAGGAGGCACCAGGGCTGCTGGAAATGGTGAAGATATTTCCCAGATGGGGGAGGATAAGATCCATTTGAAATTTGGGATAGCGCAAGGAGCAAGAGGTTCAAGGAATAAAAATCCAAGTGCCTGATTTGTACAACAGCTCCTTTGCAAACAGCCAAGTACGGAGGGAGGATCATTTTGTTGAGGACAAATTCATCCTTGCTGGGGTAGTTGGACAACACACACCCAACTCCTCAGATGTCCTCTGGGTGATTCCAGAGTTCATCTGAAGGAAATAAATCATTCTGTGTAATTGGGATCCTTCAAAGAGTCTCTGGCTCAGTCCATGCTCAGTCATTGGTCTGGCCCCAAATGTGGGAGCAGCAAGGGGACTGATGTCTTTTGGTTTATCATGCAAATCAGGGAGCAATACAAAAATTCTTCAGTCTATGCGTTTTAAGCATGTTTTTAAGCTCTTTCGTCTTTTTGGATATCTGCTGTAATATAGGAGGAAATCAGTTATCAGTGCGGGATATTTCACTGATGAAAATGCATCATATCACAGCTTTTATTGTGTTGTATGAGCTCCCCTGAGAGTTCAGTGTATACACAGGTGACTACAGCTAGAAGTCTGTGAATTGTTACTTGCTACATTTAAAATAGCCTCAAAAATGATCATAATGTTTTTATTAGACTGAGGGTTAAGATGTAGTTTTCTCATTAAAGGAAAAGATACTATTTTAAACTTAGAGATTGCCAAAACTGTATTTGTCTTAATGTTTAGAAAAAGAAATTTGAAGATGTAACATCAGAGTATTTAAGATTTTCTGCTTCTTGAAGCACAGAGCACAGGGGTTGATCCTCTATTACACTAAAGCTTACGAATGTCTCTCAGTGGGGGTGTTACAGGGGCTCCTCAAGAGTTTGTGCACAGCCTTCACCATGCCCTGCTCCAGATCTCTGGAGGCACTGGTGGGTGAAAACCGAGGAACTACAGGCCTGAGTTCCTTCCCTGTGGCTTTGCTTGGAAATTTTGCTCAGGCAAAGTATTAAATATTTGTTTCAGTTTTGCACTTCACTGGAAGCTGAAACTGTACAGAGGAGCCTTGAAGCTGCTGTGACTGGAGGGGCCTCAGGAATGTGGCAGTGGCAGGTGACTTAAATCTTAAAATGTGTTCCAGCTCCATGGGAGGAGGTCAGAACACAAGATCTAAACATAGTTTAAAATGATAAAAAACTCCAGGTAGCTTAAGACATTCCTATGTAACAATCATGTCTTTCCTCTGCTGTGTTCTGTAGGTGTGGTGAAGGAGGGGTGCTCGTGGTAAGGATTCGCCAGTACTTGTAAAGAAGAATATATTTACTTTGAATAAGTTCTTTAAATCATCTGTCTGGGCAATGAATTTGTGTGGGAAGTGAGGTGGGATGGGTTGGATTTTTTTCACTTTCAAAAATTGGATGGCAATTATTTTATTATGGGATTTCCGTAGGAAGATAGAAATTCTGTGGAATGGCTTGTTTGTGGAGCAAAGTTGTCATCTGTTGCTATTTTTCTCTTAATTAGAGAGGCATTTTTAATTATCTGTCAAGGTCCCCTAAGAACCTGGGATAGCTGGTTTTTCTTATGTGATGAAATCAAAAGAAGCAAGTGGAAGATGAATCTGTCACAGGTGATAGGAAATAGAATGAAGCCCAAATATGAGAATAATTAGCATGTTTGGACTGCAGGGAAGAACTAGCTCCCTGTCAGGTGTGATGTCTGTACCTTGCTCCTTTGCACTCCCCTGTACTCTGTTTCTGATGCAATTCAAACACACTTGTAATTATACTGAATAATATCCGTTCTTTTCATATTCATGTAGTTTTTGGGTGCCTCTAAATATGGTGAAGGTCTCCAATACTTTATCAAAATATACTCACTAAGGAATTTGTGAAGCAGAAAGATAAATGAAGTTTGACTTTCTGCTTTCCCTGTGTGCACACAGCTCCTTCTCACAGGAGTAGAACAAGGGAGCTTTACCAACGCTCATTCACAAAATAAAAAGCAATATTGCTGCAGAAATTCCTTTTAAAAGTGCATGGTGGTGTTGCCTGTTACAAGTGGAAAGTGTATCACAAAAGATGACCAGGATCAGAATAGTTTTGAGGGAAATTATTGGGCTTCTCTGGGTGGTCCACACGTGTGTACTGGTGTGGGGGAGAGGGAACACTGGTATAAAACCATTTAATTGCACAGTAGCTGTCAGATCATCTATAATTGAATCAACTGTGCTTGTGTAACAAAATTCTAGTGTTCTCAGATTGAAATTACTTAAGTAAAATGATTTTGTGGTGTTTAAAAAGCAACAGAAAAAAAAATTCACTAAAGACCATTAAGCGGCCTCAAGCCCCACGTTTCAGTGTTCATTTGTACCGATTATGGTGTGACAGCTCTTGAGTTTCCAATGATAACAGCCATCTGACTTGATCTGAGTTCAATGGATTTTCACTAAAATAGAATCATCGCCTTTGTGATGGATAGAAAAAGTAAAGCAATACATCCTGATAAATGCTCTGGCTTTTTTTTCCCCTTCCCTTATTGTGACCTTGTACAATCTATAAGTGAGCAAAGCTGAGCCCTGGCCACTGCTGCAACGCATCAGGACTTTGAAATTTAAGTAGCTCTGAAACCCATCAATGGGGTGAAGGGAGAATGGCCTGAGAAAGCGATGGATCATGCTTAGAGGGCTCACAGGGAAACAGGGTAAGCTGAAGGTCAATACGCAGACATGTCCTGAAGGAGCAGCTCAGACACTCATTCACATTCACATCTCAAAGCCACTGCTGCTGTAGCACTGCGAGGAGAGATCAGGAGGAGAGTAAAATAAAACAAGAATTTCAGAGCATATAATTTCTTTGCAGAGGCAAATGGCACAAGGGTGCAGTGTAAAATAGCTATAACCTCTTGTGTTGGTGCAGTGCCCTCATCATCCCATCCAGCAGCAAGGAGCAGAGCACTGTGGAAATGCATCCTTGCCAAGAACATTCCACTTGCTTTCAAACTTTCTCAGTCCTGCTAATTGTGAAGAGTGTTTAACATTTTTAATATGTCATTGATCGTTTGTAACACATTATTCAGCATGACATGAAAGTGAGCTAAACTAGAAGGGATGCAATCTGAATCCATACACATGCAGACAAGTAATTAAGGGTCTTTACACTTTGAGCTTTGTGTCTGAGTGGATGGGAATGTGCACAAAACTTGAACAGGAGTTTATATTCTGATGGAGTTTTGTTTTGAAGAAGGTTTGGACCCAGACTGGCCTGGCTGTAGAGAGCTTAAAAAATAAGAGGAGAAAGAGGAAGGAAAAGAAAATACTAAAATAAAATTAGTATACAAATTTGAACCCGCAGTTGCCATGCCTAAAGCAGAAATTGCCGAACAAGTCAAGAGGCTTATTAGCATTTTATGTAAATCAGTTATTACTGTTCTCCACTTCCTTAATTATCCATGTTATTTCAATACAACCCTTTCTTTGATGTCCCAATTCTATATTTAAATAGTGCAAGATTTCTATCATATCCTCCCGCTGAGGTTTGTTCCATGCAAAAAACATGCCAAGAGCAGCTATTTTAGAGACTACTGGGAAATGTTTAATTGGTTAATCCCATTTGAGTTATGAGGGAGTATTGCCACGCACAGAAAACAGAAACATGTAAAGTACTGGCTTGGAGAAGTTTACTAAAACCTGCAAGACTTCCCCTGAAATTTAGCCCTGAAGATGTTTTGTTTCCTAGGCACCCAGTGGGAAATGATTCAAAGGAAAATCCTTCGAACTTCTTTGAAATACACTAAATGATTGATTCATAGTAGAAATATTTTTGAATTAAAACGCAAAGTCATTTTTTTTGTTCTTGCAGTGTAAAAGGGGTCTCTCTTTATATTTGACCTATCACTTTCAGTGGAAAACCAGTGTATTTCAGCCAAAATAAAGCCATCAAGACTTTAGCAAGTTGTTAATTGTTACCTACTATTGAAGCAACTGAGTGTTCCTCAGATATCCCTGTTGTAAAGTGATCAACATCTTCTGGGTGGGTACCAATTCCAGTGGAGAAATGAACATTCTGTGTCACCTCTGAGGATCAACTCTGCACAAAGGGATGCTTAAAAAAATTAACATTTCTGTACAGCCTCCAATTTCCATCTTTGGACTGGAAGGACTCCAGAGCAAATCATTGACAAATATTACTTTCCCTATTTCGAACATTTGATAGTTTTTTAACCTTTTTTAAAAACTTCCAAAGAAGCAGTGTAAGAGTTTTGGCACAAGAAATGAAGAAGAAAGCATGTACATACTTTTGCTATATCCATGAGTAGAATGCTACAGAGTGGTCAGATCTAGGAGTTCTTCTTAATAGATTTTAATGAGATAAAGACGTAAAATTGGAGACTTTCTTTTTTCTTTATTTTATTTTAAAGGATGGCATTAATTTACACATTTGCTGCAAATCTGTCAGATGGTACAGTGGCTGAGAAAAGTACAGGTGAAGTACATTAAACTTGGTAAATAAGAGAGGAATTAGTTGATTAAAATCAACTGTTATGGTGTTATATAAATAAAATCTCTCTTTTGGTGCTGCTTCCCAAACCAAGGTTTGGTTGGTCCAGCTGAGAGGGTTTCGTGACAAGATTCTCTGTATTCACAATTCTTGTAAACAGAATATCTCCCTCATGCAGAAATAGGTTAACTTATTAAAAAAATCCGCACTAGAACTGTGGATTGCTGAGTTTCCATCACTGGGAAGTACATTGTTCCAACTCTGAAATTATACAGTCTAAAATCATCATCATGTATTTTCATCAGGATGAAATATCGGGAGCTCTGCTTAGTGCAAGGTTTTATTAATGATGTGCTGTCAGAAGCTGGATGCTCTGCATATTTGCATATTAAACAGCTGAGTGAAGAAACATTCCTTTTATTGCTGCAGGGAATAAATCAGTTTAAAGCAAGTTCTCATCATTTATACTCCTTTCAGCTAAGTCTTCTTTTATTGAAATAAATTGTTGAAGTGCTTTGCTCATTCTTTGAATACTGATGAAATTTACCTTGATAGGGCCTCAGGAAAAATAACATTTTCTTAAAGGTGCAGTGTTGTTCTTTAGGTAAATACAGCCTAACTTTTAAAAATCGTATGTAAGAAAATTTGTGCATCTCCAGCCACACAAAATCTTCTTTTGGTTATAGACTCTCTATAGGCATTTCAAGGTGTTTGTGTAATTTTTGTAGGACTGACCACCTGGAAACCTAAACAGCAACTTTACACAGCAGAGAAAACTTACATTGTTTTTATTCTATGTACCTTCATTAGCTGCTGTTCAGTGAAGGGCCTTTCTGCTGCCTCACATTGTGCATTGCAGATGAGCATCACCTTCCCTTGTCTGTGAGCTGTCTGTTGGTGGCAGCCTGAGTTTAGAAGTCGATGTCTGGAGGAACTAGAACAAAGTCAGTACCAAAGAAAAAAAGTTTGTATTTTATTTTCTGTTCTTTCATCGTGCTTGAAATGAAGCATACAAACATGTCATGAGACCCTGGTTTTCCCAAATTTACGTAAATAAATAATTTTGAAACTGTAGTTGGTTAAAAGATGAGTTTTATAGTCTGTCATTTTGCCAGGCATGAACTACAAGAGAGCAGTAGAAGAAAAATAATTTAAAATTAAGTGAGTGTATTTGAAGTCAGATGGAGCTTGGACATTTTATTTAATGCTACTGTATTATATTGGCTAGCACTGAAATGTTGTCTGTCACAATAAACAGCAAAGTGGTTAAAGTATCAAAGAAAAAATGAACTGTGTGTATTCTTATATTTTATTTTAAAAGGTTACAGCAGCAAGCCATTACATGTCTTTCTTATGTCATACAAAGTATTTCAATATATAAATCATTTGCGACAGGAGCTTCTTGTTTTTAAGTGGAAAATCTGCATTTAATAACATGAAAATAATGTCAAAACATCCTCTCCTAGATGGTTGCCAAGTGAACTGTTGCTTTTCATTTATGTTTTATTTTCAGAGGCTGGGCTTTGCAGGAATATTTTCAGATACTTAGAAAAATAGTGATCCATTGCAGCTGTAGTTTATTTTAATTGGACAGCACTAAGTGAGCTGACTTTATGATAAACAGTGCAGCCAGTGGCTAGTGAATGCACTTCCACTTTAAAGATTACACAGAAAATAAAATCGTTCAAGCTAAAGTCATAAAGAATCAAGCTGGAATTACTTTTAGAATGTTTGTTTCGGTGTGTTGTAAGGGATACCTGATCCTAAAGGCATAATAATCCTTAGAAGTATATTTTCCTCACCACTTAAGCAATATCCAACTATCAAAATCTTGATATTAATGATATTTTGGTTTATTTTAATCATTTAGCTTTTCATTGTGAATTAATAGGTATAATATTTTATGTACAGTGTCAGAGGATTCTCAAGTGCACTGTCTGATTCTGCAATTGGAAATACTAATAATACTTACCTCTTCCAAGATTTATCTACTAATGAGGTGTTATCCCTGTAAAAGGCTGTCACACCTGTGATTTCTTTATTACTATTCAAAAATATAAGAGAGCTTTACTTAATCTAAAGTGCTTTTTTTTTTTTTTTTTCAAAACTGTATTTGATTTTTTTCTTCCCCTGTGATGGAATAGTAAGTGTGACATAAATTCACTTGCTGACATTTGGATGTTTATAGGGATGATTTGGTTTAGTGGTTAGACCTATTGTATTTCACAGGGGTGTTGTCAGGCTTAATTAATTATGCTGCAGCAATATGCAGTGCAGGTTTTTGTGCCAGCATCTTCACAGCGCTTCGCAGGGAACTTCTAGTACAGGATGGTTATTACCAGACCAGCTGATTTTTGCCTCTGCTTCCTTGTGTGCATCTTTAACCAGTAAAGATGTGTCTATTTGCAAGAGAAGATTTATTTTTTTTTGTGTGGCTGAGAGGAAGGGGAGCCAGACAACCAATACTGACTCAAATCGCTGTAAAAAAACACAGCAAGAAAAATCCCATCCCGGTTTGCCTGCCATCTGCTGCTCTTGCTTTTAAGGATGGTTCAGATGGAAAATACATGGTGAATGGTCAAATTTCTTATTTTCTTCTGGTTGTTGTAGTCATCAGAGCTGGAAATGTCATATAGAGCATTTTGCCCAAATGCCCCTTGTGAGGTTAGGATCACTTCTGAGAGTAGATTGTTACAGATCTTTTGTTTGTTTCTTCCTGGAGAAGTTACAAATGACTCATGCTCTGGGGCATTTGCTACCACCATAAGGAAACTGTCCAACAGTGTAAGCAGCTTCACTGCTTGATTTTTTTTCCTCCAGATCTTCAGCCTGAGGCAGGATGTAAAATGCAGGAAAAGAGAGTTGAGCTCTTTTTAGTGATGAGTCCACACTGAGATGTTTTTGTAGTATTGAAACATGAACTGTAAATCAACTGTTTGAGGATGAGTTAAATATAGCAAAAAGACTGCATCATGTATTCATAATTTCCAAAGAGTGAAGAAAGATGAAAAATAACAAGGTGTAAACTTGTAAAAATGTGTTTAAATTGGCATCTTTAAAATAAATTTGTTCTTATTTTTGTAAGACGGGAAAAATACCTGGTTTTAGAAATAATTGCTACAAATATTATTGAAAATTACTTGAGGAATCAGGTTGCTTTATAAGGAATGCCAGCGGTTTTGCTTTCTTCTTCCAACCACTAGGCAGGTTTCTGTAATCTTCTTTCCTTGGGGACTTTCCAGGAATGCTTGGGATCAAGTATACCGAGTAAATAATGTCTTAAATCTTCTGTTCTTTGCTGTTTGGCCTTTTTTGTTGCTTTCTTTATGAGCTCTGGGGTTGTTGGAGGAATTTTTGTGCACTGAGGGTAGGTGGCGTCTCTGTGCCAGCTGCTCCCGGTCACAATCCCCGGCACGCAGCTTCCCTGGGAAACGCGGGGCTCAGGGGGACCGTGAGCTAATCCGTCCTGCTAAAAGGTTTAGTCCTGTCTCTGTGAAAATTGAGCACTGTAATTCTTCTTTGCTGCTGTTGTTGTTTCTAACCCAGTCTGATTTACCCATCCCTCCAGATGACTTTGAGGAGAAAAAATGCTCTTAGCGTTGTAGGTTGAGTAACGAGAGTAAATTGCTTTGCTGCTGAGAACTCTACAGGGAAGGGTGTAGGAGGGGAGGAATTTTGGCTGAAAAAAAATGGTATCTCTTGAGAAGCCCTGCCTATCTGAGTTGTAGTTTTTAAACGGTGCATTTAGTCAGGGTTCATGCCTTTACATATTAGCTTTGGCGAGTTGTTGCTGCTTTTAGGTTACACAGGGAAGGTTTGTCAGTTGCTGGATGATGAAGACAACAGTTGAATTTTTTCATGTGTCTTTGCCTAATGATAATACTTGAAAACAATTGTTGTCTTGAAAAGGTGTGGCAAGAGGATCTGAGCAGGAAAATTCTGGCATGATCCAGCCTGCAGAGGTTTCATTTGTTCTGACCAACGCAGAATGGTCTTGAACTAAAAATTATCAAAAAGCCACCTCTAAAGCTGCTGTTAAAACTTGATATTTGTGTTCAGCACCCAGGTAAGTGTGAGGGGGGCTCTGTGCCCACACTGAGCTTGGGCCAATCCGTGTTGGCACCTGCCAGGTGCCAGAGCCCCGGTGTCACTCTGGGGCTGGCACTCAGAGCAGTGACCGAGAGCAGTCGGAGTCTGTGCTCGCAGGAGCTGGAGCCCTGCTCTCTGCATGTGCTTTTGTTGTGCTGAACAATGAAAGCTGATCGTGACTGAGCTCTTGGAGTGCCTGTGCAATAGCAAACAATACTCTGCCACCACACATAACAAACCCGAAATAATATGGCAGTGATTGGCTGCAGGTTTTCAATGCAGAAGCATCAGTCTGATGCTGGTACACAAACTAGCATTCTAGAAATCACTAGAGGCCTCTAAATCTCTATAGTACCCTTGTTAGAAGATGCCTGGGGATTTGTTGTTATTTTAAGATTTTTCTATTTCAGCACTATAAAATAGGGCACAATTTAACTGAAGGTGAAAATAACTATTATGTATATTTTATTAATATCTACTTTGCTCTTCAGTTGTTTGTACTGTGTGGAAGATGATCTCTTATCCAAAAGGATATGTTTTACTTTGGCTCCTCTTGAAGAAGCACAACCATGTATTGATTCAATACAAGAAAAGAGAAGTTGTGACTGCCATGAGTTACTTGTAACATAAGTGTATATATCTCAATTTACCTTGTGGTTCCCTGGTCGATACATCATTTAAACTGACTGGTTTTATTTTCCTTGTTGGCCTTTGATTTCTTATTTAACTTCTTGAAGGAAGCAATTGAAATTTCCAACAGCAAAACATGTAGACAATAAGGGAGACCTCCATCAAAAGCTACCTAAAACTGACTAAGGTTCTTAATTTTTTGGGAAGAGACTGAGTAGGAGAGGGTGGTAGCTGAGTAAACATCAAACACTGGGACATATTGCCAATTAACAGAGAAGGCAGTTCTCAGATGTAAAAGAGCAAAAACTGATATAAAGTCAAGGGAGATTTTAGAGCAATTTATGATCCTCTCCTTCACTTCTGAGAAAAATTTAGCTTAGCTTTCTTTTTATTTCTTTCAGTACAGTTGGAAAGGCACACATGGGGAAAGGCCAAACTACCACTGGTACTAAACTACTCTCCAAAACCCGACCTAGCTATATCTTCCCAGTGGAAAATACAAAAAATGAGACTCCATTCCTTTTTTTCCCATGTACTGTGGAACTGGACTAATGCCATAAAGATGATTAGAAGGTGTTATTGAGATGCATGTGTAGCTACCACATTTATGATATTTTAATAAAACTGTGTTTCTGTTCAATATTATCAGTGCTTGGTTGAGGGAATGCAAATGGTCTTTAGTCTGAACAGGTGAAAGGTATGTATCTTAAAAGTTTATTTGATTTTTAAATGAAAACCGAGGTCCTGCATTTCCTCTGGGTTTCTGTTTTGTTGCTGTACTCAAAATTGCAAAAGAGAAATCAGACTGGAGATCTGAGCTTCTGTAATCTTCTACTCTCTTAACATGAAAGCACTCATTCAGTTGGAATTAAATGAACGAATATTCAAGGGCAGGTCTATTTTTATGGTTTTGGGGTGCTCTAATTGTAGTTGTATTTTTGTTTCTACATTTTATTAAGGAATTTAAATGACCTCTGTGAGGTTGGATGATGGGAGACAATCCAATAAATGCCTTCTGGACGGGTAACTGTTATCTGTAGATCAGCACTTCTGGTTTTTGTTGTCTTTGTGGGCAATAGGGAAAGTGATTTAGAGCTGTATGAGAGTACTATGTGTGCATTTATGATGTACCATACTATATGATATGAATTAAGTCTCTCTCTTCCTTGTTTTTTATAAATATGATTCTTAAATGAGAGCAGAATTTTATTTTAAAATAGAAAGGCCTGTAATACAATCCCAGGTCAGCTGTGGCTCAGAGCACAGGGGTGAAGGGTAGAGGAAATATCCAACCGAACCCTTTAAGAACTGTGGTCTTAAAATACACAGGGGATTCACATAAGTGAAATCATATGCATTACAGAAATAGGGATCTATTTGATATTGCTGTAAAACTTCTTATTGACTTCTTTGCTTGTTCACTCTTGTCTGTGTCATACCTTGGAGAAGACTCTCCTTTTGTTCTATATGTTTGACATTAAGCATCCTGAATTTTATCAGATCTCCTCGTGCCCTTCTCTCCAGCACAAATTACAGAGCTCTTGATGCTTGCAGATACAGTATGCATGGCATATTATCTTATTTAGGAAATACACCTTTGAAGATACTGCTCTAATAATAAATTAGCTGAATTCGACTGTGCTAATTTGGGTGTGGATAAAATACAGTGAAATTAACCTAACAAAATTCCTTGGACTCAGCTTTGTAATTAGGTGTAGTTTTATTTTTGAAGTTGTGATTATCTCAGTATTAGTAAAAAAAAGATGTTGTGAAAACGATAAAAAGGTATTTGGAACAAAAATACTTCCAAATCCTGACAATTCTGTCTTGGAGTTGCTCTTCCAGAACTGTTGCAAGAGCCATTGAAAACTTCTAAAGTTTTTGTTTATTTCTTGGGGTAATACCAAGGTCAAGCACCTGGAAAAAAGGGTTTAGAGCAGGCCCAGGTTAAGCAGACTCAATTCCTTGGCATTGCAACTTTAGATTTAATTGAAGATATACAAACTAGCAAACTTTCTGGCTTCAACCCATTTACTTAGCTAGCAAGACTAAGTCTAAGCAAACATGAAACTAAACCCATAAAGAAGATACCATGTGTCTTCAAAGTGTGTTTTGCCCAGTGCTTGGTCAGAGTAAGAAACTCCTTTGGATGGTGGGATGCAGTGCAGCCCCTGGGCGAGGGTCACAAAGAGGATTTGATGGCTCAGTCTTAGCCCGAGGACAGTCCAGACCGATTGCATTTTGAAATTCTCTCTGCCATTCCTTTATCCAGAAGTATCTGTGAATGAACAGACACACACATACTCTGTTCTAGATGTATATCTATATATATTTATTTATAGATAGAAATAGTTTATATACACATTTATATAGATATATATTTAAATATATATGTGTACTTCTGTACTTCTATGCACGTGCTTCTCTATATATACTTCTATATACTATATACACACACACATCTTGTGAGTGATGTGTTTGACAGGAATTGTCCACATTGTGCAGGATGTGACCCCATGTTCATTTCGTCACATTGGCTCTGATGTTCCTGATACTCCTCAGGTCTTGGAGAGCGAGGTGTTTCCTCTCAGGAAACGCATTTGCTTTGCCTGTAGGCAACAATCCCCTCCACTGCAAGCTTTTACTCCTCACTCTTCTCATGTTTTATTCTCTTACATAGGCTGTGCTTGTTTGGGGGGTAAGAGCTACAGATGTTCTGTCATGGGATTGCTCTGTTAGGACAAATGATGGAGTTGGGTTTTAGGTCCTGGAGAGCTGCTCAGTAATTGGATAGTTTCTGGTGTCATAAGCAATAGAATATGGCACAGTGCTTACTTCGTTGTGCAATATCTGATTTTCAGACTAAACCTTCAACTAGAAGTTTAAAGTTGGTTCTTGAATTTAGCTGGTACCAAGGATACAGATACTGCTTTCTGATTGAGTCCCACTCTATAAAATATATTAGTGTTAAATATGTAAGTGATTTAGTTTTGCCCTGGAAAGGAAGAAAACTCCTGTCAATAATTTATTGCTCTGGAACATCCTTAAAGAGAACTCAGAGGAACAATTATTTTCTGGACCTTTTTTTTGGAAAGCAAAAACAAAATCTTCTAAATGGCCCTTTACCCTACTCTCCTTCAAGACTTCCCCTTCTGCTCCAAATCAGCAGTTAAAACACAAACCTGATCAATAAAACTTATTTTATTCTGCATTAAAAGGTGCAGACATTATTAACCAATTATGCCTATATCAGTTTTTATAAATATGGAAATGTAGATGGTGGTATAACTACTGTGTAGTTACTCTTTTATGAGACTGAATGGTATTTAAGCAGATCATTTTCTCACTAGACTCAGCTTTCTTCAAGTATTAGTTCATTCTTTCAGAGACAAGAACTTCAAGAAACCATAAAATCTGTGTAAATTAATAAAACTGTGAACCTGATGCAAGTATATAACGCTTCTATAAAACTTTTATAGTAAATTGGTTAGACTGTTATTGAATCCACTCAGCACAGATGCTGATGGAAGGCTTCCTTTGGTTGCTGATATATTTGACAATCTGTAGTGCATTTATGAGCAACGAATGCAAACAAGGTGACTCTCAAGTTCTGGTTTGGGTGGCAAGTATTAATTGCAGTATGGTAGTGAAAACCCAGGACTGTAGGTTTGGTGGGTGTTTTTCTTTTCTTCCATGTGTCACTAAATAATCTTTTCTAAAATGACATGTTCTTTGAAAGGCAAACATCAGGATGATCTTAACACCCGTATAATACCCTGTGTATGTGAGATCAGTCCACATGAGAGCTCAGAAAATGTATAAGCACTTAAAAAAAAATAAATACCCACTTTCTAGGCCCACATCATATTTGCCAGGTTAGCTTGCACTGAGAGACTACTTCAAAAATGTAGAAAACATCAACAGTTTTTGTTGGATGTGCTTGAAGATAAATAGAGCTGTTGAAAAAGACACTTAGACATTTAAGTGCAAGAAGCCACACTTGGGCTTTTAGCATACATGTATGTCTAAACTGTGAAAATGTGAAAGCAAAGGTTATGATTCATAGGGAAATGGTTTCTTTCCATACCAATTTTTTATTAGCATATGAAGTACAGGAGCTGACTCCAGGTATTCCCCTTGAACTTGATTTAAACCACTGGCAGCTCTCTAACACTAGGAGCTGTGGTATTTCGCCATGCATCATACCCCTCTACTTGTTATTACTAAATTGCTTGCTTATACCTTGTGATGGGTCCTTCAGTTGCTCATAAATTAATAAGGCATCTGTGAATATTTGCAGGCAGGCTTTAAAGCTCTGAATCTGCTCCAATACAGAGACTAAAAAAAAAAAAGAGAGCAGATAAAGCAAGATTTCTTTTCCTTACCATGTTCTTCCAGTATAAGGCAAAATATTATTAATCTAGTCTGCCTGCTACTTTCATTTACCATGTAGCTGCTCATGGGATTACAGGCACAAAGGTTTCATAAATTTCAAATGAAATATGAACATTTGTTGTCAAAATACTGTTAAGCTATAAAAGCTCTGCTAGTAGTCGTCCTGCTCTTTTATTGTAACATTTATATCCGTGGGCGTTAGTGTGTTCTTGGGTCTGAAGGGGAATTTTTTCCCCCTCTTTATTTTTTTTTTCAAATTATTTTCATCCAGGTGACAGATAACAAGGCAGGGGATTGGAAAAGACATACTTCTCATTTTTCAGACTATGGCAGATCCTTTCTGTAATTACGTGGCATTGCAAGGGCCTTATCTAAGTAAGCATAGCACCTTAGATAAAATTTAGCATATAGCTGCCTGGAGAAGCAGGCAGAACCTTTTTATTTCCCCAAAAGTGTAGCAATGTGTCTGTCCTGTCTGCTTCCTTCCCATCTTTATGTAGAATTCAGCCCAGTGCTGTTATTTGACATGGCACTTGTCATACGGCATGGGGGAAATAAAAGATGGAAAGATAAGGGATACGTGTATCTCTCTGCTGCTTACTGTCTGTGTGTTTAGAGTCACAGAGCTGTGCCACTAAAGCTTTCACCTGTGTGAGCAAAACCTGTCCAACTTAATAGTCAATAGGATTCTTTATGGGAATAACACTGTGCATAAATTGTGGCGTTCAGCTCTGCCTGAAATTACAGGGAACTTGTTCGATGTATAGGTATTTACAGAAATGAGTATGTTTAGAAACCCAAATAGAGAAGTCTCTGCTTTTAGATATCCAAATATAAGTTTTTATTCATCATGTGGCATTAAAAACTGGCTAAATAATTCAGATTCTACTTTAATAACACCACTTAAAATACCATAGTCAATGCAGTTTGCTTAGAATTTCTATTAGAAGATATGTATAGGGTGCTAAAATAGTCATTCATTCTTTGTCCAAGGTATAAGGAGGGTTTCTATACTGTGAAAAACGATTATGACATGTTAAAACTGTGTAATAGTAAGCAGACACTTTTCAGTGCTGATGGGTGAATTCTGGAAATGCTCTATTTATTTTCTCTCTATTGACTAGTTGCATTCAGGCAAGACTGCCAGTGCATTGACTTGGAAAACAACTGAGACTGAACAATTTCAAACCATTGACATTATACTGCTTCATTTGTGAACTGCATTGCTTCTGCATGCACCAGTTACTTTTTTATGGAGTGCTTGCATGTTTAGGAAGCTTTCAAAAAAGGAGAGCTGTAAGCTAGCTTAGAAAGAAAGCTGTCCCTTTTATCAATTTTATGTTTATAGGACCACTGAATAAAACAGGCTGGCAGCTTTAAAAAAATAAAGTCATGTAGCAATTCATGGATCTGCTCTGCATGCACTTTGATGCAGTATTTAAAAAAAAACAAACTAAGAAAAGGAAAAGTTTATGGGTTTAGAATTTCTCCATAGAGAATATTTTCAGCTTTTGAAACAATATAATTTCCAGCTGCTACCTTCAAGGCAACTTTTACCAAGTGTTTTGTAGCACCAGTGTACAGAAAAATGAATGAGAAATTAATTTGCGTCTGAGATTTAATTTGTGCCTCTGACTGTCTGTCTCCATCATGCTGATCAAGCTTCTTTGTTACCAATACACATCACTTCTTACTAGCATCATTTCTGCTACACTAGTGCTGGCTTTGTCTGGAAAAGCACTGTTATTGTGAGGAATGTTTTGTTGTGTTATTGTGACCGGTGTTTTTGTGGACTGGGATCTGGGATAGGACCATCCCCAGTAACCTGGGATTTCTGTGTAAGGAGCTGAGTGGCAGGGCCAGGGTGGGAGCAGTGCTGGTTACAGCTGTGCTGGGAGCTCAATCCCTTGTGTGTCTCTGTATAGACACATCAGGGGTTAGTCTAAGTGACCAGTCTCTAAATGACACTGCCTGATGTTTATTCATATCTTTTTCCCATATCTGATCTGTTAATTAAGTGAGAAAAAGGGGAAAAAAAATCCTCCTACTGAGGATATACCTCAGGGAACCTATGGCCTCTGAGATCTCTACTGAGGCCTACCCTTTCCTAGACTAAGTGGAGAGAAGAAATGCAATCTAAACACTTGTAAAAAAGGATATAAAAATACTGTTCCTTCTTTCTTCTGACAAAGACAAGGCAAAGTCACCCCAGTCTCCTGCTCCTGCAGCAGCAGCAGCAGTGTTGACAAAAGCTGCTAAAAGCTCCCCTCTTTGTGCCCACACTGTGCCACAGCGTCCCCTGCTCCCCTCAGTGATTTGTTATAGCTGTAGTTGTTTGTAATTTAGGAAATAATTCTGCTTATCTTGTTTATGATGATGCATAGGAGCCCTTCACACTCTCCTAGCAGCACCACTGGTCTCCTGCTAAGCCGAATAAAACGCAGTGCTGGGTGACGAAGATGACTGGAATATGCTTTTTGTAGCCCAGCAAGCAATGTGATTCCTTATATACCTGAGGACAGCTCCTACTGTGTAAAAACCATCTTTTCTGCTCACCTTCTTGAGGGAAGACATGTTTTTACAGTAGCTTTGTTTTTACACTCTAAGTAGGTGACTGCTTAAACTGTAGGGATATTTTGCATTCTGTTGTATGTAATGCATAAAGCTTGTTTTCATGAGAGAATGCGAATCATTGGGTTATAACCTGCCCATTTTGAAAGATACCAGGGACCTTTAAATGATGGATTATGAGCTTATTCCCAGTATAGAGGTTGAATTTACTGTCTCTGACCAGAAATGAGAATATTGCCAACTTGATCAAAATGGAGATCAGTGATATGATGGCTGCAGTTCCAGCTGCATATTTTCACTTCATTATGAGATACAAAAATATTTAAACTGTCATTTAAAAGCTCCAAAATGTGTCATCTTTTCATTAGTTTACCTGGCCGCTTATGAATGATTTTCATCCCTGCTGATGGCAGTTACTCTTTGTGTAAGAAAGATGGAGCCCAAATATTTTGTGTAGAGACTGATATTGCTCAGATTTGCTTTTTGCTTCAGCCTCTCCTTTACTGTGGAAGGAAATGTGGGCACGGGTGAATAAAGGAAGCTGTGATGGTCTTTGCCAGGCCCCAGCTCTGCAGAACTGGGTGCCCAGGACTTGAAGGGTCTGCTCTGCCCCAGACGTGTGCCACAGCAGGGGTACACCCACTGAGTGCTTTGGATGCACATCCTGTACCCATGCTCATTCATAAGCTTTTTGAAGACATTGGCTTTTTGCAGTCAAAGGTTGTGGCTTTCTCTCAGGAAGCTTTCATAAGCTCATTGACTGCACTTCACGCGCAGCGTTTGATGCGTTGCCAGCGCTCAGATGTTGCATCTTGTTTCTGAATTGTTGACATAACCCACCTCAGGAGCAACTCAGATCTACGTACTGGGAGAGCCACTGGAGAAATCCACTGCATTCAGAGGTATAATATTATTTACCTCGTGGCACCAGATAGTGAAATACCACATAGTTTCATGGAGTTTTTTCTATATGGATGGAAATGCATGAGCCACGTGGACTTGATGTAATTTGTGCAGTTCTGCTGCTGCTGGTGGGTTGGAATTTCCCCAAATGGGGTCAGGTCATTCTTGGCCATGAAGGGACTGTCCTGGTGGTCAAGGCACAGTCAGGTGTTTCCTATGCTAGCCAGGTGCTTCTCCTATATTAAGCCTTCCTCCCACCCACGGTGTGCATTTTAAGAATTAACATTGGAGTGAGGCCTTTTCTTTTTCACATCTTGTTGAGAAAATGAAATGAAGAATCTCACTGCTGTCACTGAGAAAATACATAATCTCAGAAAGATGTGCTGTAGACTATAACTCCCACCATATGGCTCTTGCTTCATCAGTTGAAGAGAACTGTTTGTGAAATCATGGGCTTGTTTTTTTCTTCCTGTTTTCTGATCCTGCTCAAATAGTTTTCAGTGCTTCCAAATATTTATATTCTGATAGGCTCCCTTGTGAACTTCTCAAGCACATTATAATGGCTTCAGAAACAAAGGCTATTAGAGAAAGAAAGGGCAGGCATGAACTGAAAGGCAAATAACATCTTAAAATATGTAGAGGTAGGCTATAAATGAGATTGGTTCACCAGGACGCTCTTTTGAAATATGAAGATAAACTGCCCCTCTGACCTCTGACGAAGTTACGTAATTATTTGGGAAGGTTTATCTCTGTGCCATTTCACAGTTTTCTCCTGTTAGTGCCACTCTCTTACTTCACATTAGGGAAAAAAAAAAAAGGCAAAAAAAACCAAGCAAGCAAGTGAAAGCCTCTCTGGCTGGTTATCTGAATGTGGAATCCGCTGCTGAAAAGACCCTGGCCCTCCTGTTAACACAATACTTTTATCCGGTAATCACAGCCTGCGGGAGACAAAATAACAATTCATCTGGAAAACGAGATTAACTCATTTAAGTTAGGCAGTGATCACAGAGAGAAACACGTTGGTGTTATCTGTCTGAACGAAAGCATACAGATTGGAGGGCCATTCCGGTTCAGAGGGTCCATGTAGCAGGCCCAGCTTGTTGAAAGTAATTGGACCCTGTCAGAGTATGCCTTTGTGAGATATGGATATTACAATGGAATTCTATTAATCTCTGACAAATCCCCTCTCATCTGATAAAGGCTGTGTACCTCTGCTCTTCATTACAACAACTCGCTCGCCACTGCTCTGTGGGGACTGGTGGGGCTGAGCCCCTGTGGCTGTGTCACAGGTGAAAGGTGCTGCTGCCCCTTCTGGGGGTCTTTTAATCTCTGTAGTGCCAGGACTGCTGGGCTGCTGCTCCGTGATTTGCTCACATTTTTATGTTTTCTCTTTAGGTTATTTTTAAGGGAAAAAAAAAAAAGTCAAACCCTGATTTTATCTTCTTAGGTATCCTAAATACATTATTTTTCTGTTATCAGAGTTATCATTGGTAAAAGAATACTGAATTAACACATTTTTTTACAGCATTTGTATTGTTATCTAACCTGCTTCTGATGCAGAAAGTTACAGGAATACTGTAACTCTTATAAATACCTCTGTGTTTTAAATATTTGTATATGCAGATCATAGGAAAATACACTGGTAACAATGCATTTAAGGATGTCCTGGAGCACTTACCATTTTTGTCAGTGTTTGTTGAGCTGGTAGCACACTGGGAGGGGATTCATGGCTAACCTCCCAAATTCTTCAGCAGTAGCAGTAAGTACAATAAGACCTGGAGCAAAAAGTATAGATAAGATGTGCAAGTTAGCGTGAGAAAAAGAGGAAAGAAAAGTTATGGTCTTCCTTCATTTATGTCACTCTATTCCTGGGTACAATTTTTTAACTTTCTACTTGTAATTGTTTCTGCTTCCTAATTTTGTTGTTGGTATCCCAGTTTAATTAGGCATTATTTCTCCTGAATATCACAACAAATTATGTGGGCTATCTGTATTCTGACCATTTATACAATTTCAGAAGATTTTTTTTCCAAAGCAAGCCTGAGGAAGTAGTGTATAAAGAAGGTCGAACAAAATTCTATTTTTTTAGGTTATAAAGTTCATAAATACAGCATTATATCAGGAGGAACTGAAGAATCCAGGTCTGCTTCTTCCTCTGTGGTGTCAACCCTCACTAAAGGAAAAGGCAGTTTCTGGATGGAGGTGCCTTAAGGGAACTGGGAACATGTGAATTGCAAAATCTTCCTTTCTCAGACAGACTTTTGTCTGAGAGGTTTTGCCTTTGTCACTGGAACATATCAGCAGTAAGGCCTCATTCCTATTTGTAAATGCCTGTCTGACGACATTGAGCAAAGGATACTTTTTCTGTAGAAATGAAACTCTTTCCTTTCTTGTCCCTCCCTTAGAAAGGACTCACGGCCACAGCCCAGCTTCATGTGTCTTGGGAACAGTCATTTGTAATAATGTTGGTAGGAAGATTTTGACAATTATCTTTAAAAATTGTCTTTAAAAAAGTCAAGCTAAGTGTTAACTCAGAGTTGTTTATCAGCAGCCTGGACTGCATGTTTGCCCCCTGTACACACAACTGAAATAAAACCAAGTATAAGGATGATTGAAGGCATTGAAAGTACTTTTAGCATTCAAGTCTCCTGTCATTAGATATATAATTTTACTCAGGGGAGAAAAATATTATTTTTTTACATATAAGCACGAATGGATTTCTGGTGGCTTATGTTTCCTAAAATGTTCTTCAATATTGCTTTTAATAAATGTTCAAAAATTTATAAGTAGTTTTTCATGCTAAAAATATCCATCTGCTTTCACCAAAAGATATAGTGTGGCAAAACCATATGGATTTCTGATTCCTTTTCTGAAGTAGAGAAAGAAAGATTTAAAAAGTCAAATGCAGCCATCCCATATCATCTTAAAATATAACCTTTGCAATATACCTAAGTCTCCTTCATGGTATTGTACACACATTTAGCAGTAGAGAGGGAGAAACAGTGCAAAAGCATTCAGGTAAGTTAGATGGAGTTCAGCATTAATAGCTGAAATATCAGTTAGCAAGGGATGTAATAGCATTTTAGTTTTCGGCTTATAGTTGTAATAATACCACCTTTCAAAATTCTGCTCATTCACTCACCCCAGGTGAGTACTTCTTTTTGATAACTGAGGAATTAACACCAGGTTGTATTTTGGTTTGGGTTTTTCATTATTGGCAGTCTTGGTGGGGAATGCAGTGCGGAGATCTCACACAATGGGAATTGTACATTGCACCTGCAGTTTAATGGGCCCCAAGTCTAGTTTTAATGCCTGATGTCTTAATCTTTTTAGGTAGAATTAGTTTTGCAAGCCTGACTTAGATAATTTGAGGAATATCACAATTTATTTCACAAAGGCCAGCAGAATCAGTCTGTTTTATTGGTCGCTGCTTAAATTTGCCTGCAGTCCTCACAAACCCATGAACTAAGGCCCAGGTTTTGCTACGGGACAAACGTCTCCCTGGCTCTTACATTAATTGGTAGCCATGTTCAAATCCAAAGGGAGAATTACCCTGCAAGCATGGAATAAAATCATATTTCCATATTCTTACAGGAGGAAGCATGCAATCAATAACTGAATTCAAAATAATTGCTACTGTGGCGTGAGAGTTTTATTAAACTCTGTGTAAGTTAATTTCTGGTAAGGGCTATATTCTCTTCCTGAGGTTAGCCTTGCTTTTCCTTCACATTTGCCCAATGCTTACTCTTGTTTTATTTACCCATGGTCAGGTACCTCAGTGTGCCACCTGATCTTGCTCAGCAGTGAGAGTGCCACGAGAGAGTTTCATCTGTACATGGCCCTGGTACAGCAGTCGGGTGAAACACAAGAGAGTGAAATCAAAACATGAACTGCAGCTAGTTTTGTCAAACAACTTAAATTACCAGGAGTTTATACCACAAATAAAATTATGACATTGACATTCCAATAACATAGTCTGTGTCAGATGGCATTTCCAGGCAGGACGTCATTAGAGATGCCCAGGTGTGCTAGAAAACATGAAGATAAATATGTTTCAAAACTGGTAAAAACAACAGATATGGCAGTTGTTTCATATTTAACTTCTTTTAAAATCCATGTGGGATTTGTAAACAGAGTTCCCAGCCTTCAGTACCTTCATGGTGTATCTGTGTGAAGCTTTGGTACAGAACAGTTCAAGTCTGACTAGCAGATGTGACTGGATTATTTTAAAGGATGTTGGCAAGTTAAAATTAGTGATGATATCATATGACTTTTAGTTCAAAAGTTGAGGGAAAGTTACATTATTGTAGTATGTGAGTGAAGGGAGCTTTTAAATGTGATGATGTGATTATTTGTATAATGTAGTTCTATTGTAGTGGCTTTAATCATTCATGTAACACAGTTATGTATTTGGTGGCAATACACACAGTTTAACAAACACAATCATTTTCAAAGAAAAAGCAGGTGCATGTATTAAGAGGCTATCTAAATATATTTGAAGCCAGTTTTTTATCCTTTTTTGTAAGCAGTGCATCAGCCAAATATTTATTTACAGGGATTTTATTCCCAGTGTGAAGCAATGTGTGTGCACCTTAGTTGTTCTTGATTTTGTTCATTTTAAGCACGTTTTTACTAAAGTGTTCTTCTTCAAGCTATTCTCAATTCAATTTGAAGTGAAAGGTTTCTGAGTTTGAGTAATTTACATATAAAAGCTTTACTGTACATTTTATAAAATGACTGTGTTCAGAAAACAACCATTTCTATTTAACAATATTGTTCTTCCACAAGCTGAGGTGCTTTCCTCACTCTCTTTTGCTTTTACTAACAATATTTATTCTTGTCTTAATTTTAAGTTGTTAGTTCCTGAAAATGTATGACTTCCCCCTTTTCTGTCCTACTGTACTGAAGTGACTAGAGACCTCCTGTGATATGTGATATAAGAAGATTTAAAAAATGGTTTTGTTTGTCAAGGTAGGAGTGACACGCACACAATTCTTTTGAGACTCTCCTCTCTTGTTTTACTTAAATAAGTGGTAATTGTTGATGGCAGTTTTGAACTTAAAATTATCACTTTCCTTGCTGAATTTCAAAATGATTCTTCAGGTTTTATTGTTATCTGTAAATCCCCAGCAGCCAGTTCTGAGCCTCTCACTAGTTTATCATCTCTTGTTTTAGAGGAATATAGGAACATATGCAACATTTATGAATAGCATGCTGTAAAGAGAGGCAGCTGAGGGTAGTTCAGATTGGACCTTGTATCAAAATGAGATCTGACCCTATAAAAGTACACAGAGTACCTTAGTGATACTAAAAGATGATGCTATACCAGAAATCAGTGCGTTTTAATTATTCAGGAATTAGTTCAATAAGTTTCTCCAGTTACATTGCAAACTAGTTAATTTGTAATATTATTCTATTCAATACATTAATTTTGTTTGAAATTTGCAACTTTAGATTTAATGTTTTGTTCTCAGGAAAGACACTGAGTATAAAGCTTTATTTCTTAAGATTAATCATTGATGAATCTTCTTTTTTTTCTACAACAATAAGCAAATGCCAAATAATGTTTGCTGGCAGATGAAAGATTTTTGTCCTTTGCAAAGTTTGGCTTATCACCACTGCATAATCTTATGAAAAAACTGAGGTGCAGGTTACTAATGCTCAGGTAACATTCACCCTGTTCAAATGCCATTCATACTGGGAGTGTCAGAAATGTCACTTTGCATCTCTGCATCACAAGAGGAAATCACCATCAATGTTCTGGATCACACACAGCTACCAAAATACTGTTAAATATAAAGATTTTTGAGTCTAAAAAGACTTTAATAGATTTTGGAGGGATCTTTTTGAGTGTTTAGAGTGATTAATTTGTTTGGTTTGTAGAATTAAAAGTGTATGAGATCGATTTTGCACTTTTTTTATCAGATCCAGTACTCTGTGTTTATACATTTGAGGATGAGCACGCTGTAATTATCAGATTGAATGGGAATGTTTATCTTAGACAAGGAGCAGCAATTTTCTGCATTAAAATCTCTGTACAGGTAGGTTTTCTCATAAGGCAGAAATTACCTTTGCATGTTTTTAATCTACTCAGTTACAGTTATTTATTTACCTCCAGTTTTTAGGAGGGGAGTGCAGTTTGATATCAAGAGAAGTATGCTGAGAAGTGAAGGCAGATGATATCTTAGCATTCTGCAACTTGTATCAGTGCCTCCAAGCTCACCAGCTATTCCTTCCTGTGTGAGATAACCTTCTGCCCCAAAGAATCACAAACTTTCTGCTCCCTGTAATTCTCTTGTCTTAGTTGCTGAAACAGCATCTATATATTTTATTTTTCTGGAGATACTCGGGTAGAGTAACAGAGGGCCTCATTAAGGGCATCTGTTATCTTAGTTCATATTTTATTCTGAATTTTAAGAGTGCCTCAACAGAAGGGATTAAGTGAGAAAAGAACAGACCTTCTTTTTTTACTGCTCTTCTGTACCAATTGCTCCCAGTGTCAGACGTACCCTACGATTACTGCTGTGCAAAGCTTTGCAATACGGTTGGTGCAACCACATTTGGCAGTGATTCACAAGTCATTGCAAATACCATTTCACAGCAAATCCTAATGTAGCCTGAAGATAAAAACCATTGTAAACACTGTACGGGTTGAGACTGCCTTTGTGCTGATAAATATTTCCTTAACATTTAGATGAAGATGCTGTGCTTGCTTTATTTAAATACAATTGTATCTGTAGTGCCAGGAGAGCCATAGAGTGGCTGAGGAGACTGGCAAGTTATGGAGGAAGGAGGAAACATTTGGAAGTTTTGGTAGGAGTAGTGTGCCTGTGAAACAATTTGCTTCTCTGAACCTACCTGAGGTTTGCCCTGAGGATGTGTGTCTGGGGCTTTATATCATGATGCAGGTTCCTACCAGGATATTGCAATCTAAACCCATGAATTTTATTGCAAAGACATTCTCAGAGCAAGGAATCTCTGCTTTTTAACAATGTTTAGCCCCAAAACAATGTTCTTCCTTATTATCCCTGAAAGAGTTCTGATGTATTTGCCGAATGATTGCTAGATCAGGCATTAATGTAAATAGTGCTGTAAACACACTGACAGTGCACTGCACTGCAGGGAACTGAAATAAACCCCATTCTTTGGAAGCTGTGGGAAGAACCAACCTTTAACTGCATTTTTGGCCACAGGGTTTCTCTCTCACAGGTACAAATTTCAGTGCCTCGGGGCTGAAGGAACTGTGGGCCATGCAACTGCTTGGAGGAGCTGATGAGTGCATCTGTGTTTGGAGCTTATGAGCTGTGATGCTGCAGAGTGGCTTACCCTAAATACAGAGTTGTTGAGACTTTGGTGTTGGCTTTTTCCCCTCTCTCTCCTCCCATTGCAAAAAAAAAGGAAGTTTTAGATCTTATTGAGGATGGTAGGAGGGAATGAAATGGAGGGAAGAGAGACAAATCATCATCTAGAACAGTACAAAGTGAGTCATCTCTATTTTAGTGCCAATTTAAGAAAATGTTGCAATTTTCTGGTATTGTTTGTAATGAGACACTTTTTAGTGAAACCCACTTGACTGGGATGTGCAAGCCTCAGGAGTGGTCTCTCTTATCATGTAGTTAATGCTGTGGCCAATATTTTACTGCCAACATTAATTAGAAATCTGGGAGGAAAACTGGCACGAGATCTGGTGCCCTCCCATTCTCAAGGATAACAGATTACAGCAGTGAACAACATAAGGGCAAAATGTCCCCCTCCTAGAGCCAGCTCAAATACCTTAGATAGAGGCAGAGAGAGAGAAAGAAACTCCAGAAAATCTTTATATGTTGAGGGTAAAGTAGTGCAGACTTCCTCCAGCACTGGAGTCTGGATTGTATCTAGGTGGCTTGTGTAAAAATGATAATTTAAAATGTGCCCATAGAATGGAAATTTGATTGATTCTACAGTATTTTCTTTCACCTTTCCTATATACTGTTCCAAGTAAGGCCACCTTTTTTTTTTTTGTTTCCGGAAGGCAATCTAAACTGCACCAAAATACTGTGACATGTCAGATACCATTGCCAAGGGCTCCTTTTCGGTGCATCTTGGGAATAAAAATTGGAGGGAAATGAAACACCATGTAGATTTCCTTACTTTTGGGAACTCTTAGGACATGAACAGGACATTACTGGGAATATTGGAAATCCCAAAGTTGGACTACTCAATGCTTCTTTATAAACACTAAGGAATAGGATAATTGTAATTTTTTCCACAGATTTGCTACCAATGTATTGGTATCTTGACCAATCAGTTCATCTCCACATCTATCTTTTTTCTTCTTTGTAGTAAGAGACAGCGATATCTAACTCTTTTTGAAAGCACTGTATGTTAAAAGCTCTGTGTGTAATTCATATTGTGTTATTAATGATAATTTGAAATATAGATGATAGAGAAATTTTAAACTGTTTTCAAGCTTTTCAGGTAGCATTCTTGTCAAATTCTTTCTTTAGTAACTGAAAATATCCCATTTTAATCTGAAGTAATTTCTGTAGGGAGGTTTCAGAAAGCGCAGGTAAGTCTTAATGCTATCCTTGGGGTTTAATTGTGCCTATTTGTTTTTAATCTACAGATAAATAGTAGTTAGGAATTACTTGATTAATATTTGTTTCACATCCCCATTATAATATAGTGGTGCTGCAGCTGCTCTTGGTGTTCCCTCCTCTGTCCAAACCTAATTTCGTAAATTTTAACTGAAATGATGAGGTAATAAATCTTAGCTACCAGGCACAGGAGCAGGTTAAATTACCCAGTGGAGAAGTTGCTTATTTGAATCATGTCCAGGACATGAGGAGCCCGATCTGAAACTATTCAGGGCCAAGAAATACTAATTTTAATATATAGCACGATATCTCTGCCTTCTTAATCCTGGAGGGCACGTTAGACAAGGAGCTCTTTTCTAGAGTTATGGCTGTGGACAAGGCCATGGAGGGATAGTTTCTTTTAAAATGTCACTGCTTCTTATATTTTTTTACTACCCTTAGCTCTGTACCCTCACTGGGTACAAAAGGGCTGCTGCTCCTTCATCCCCAGTGGTCTGGTGTTTGGAAATGCTCTCTGTGATTCTGTTCCTGCTGCTCCCCATCCATGGTTCCTGTGTCTGTTAAATCCTATTCAGCACAAGTGGAAGCTTCTACAAACTGCAGAAGAAACGTGCATGAAGCCTTCCAAATTTGGGGAAAATTTAATGAAAATCTAAAACCTTTCCCCCCTTCATTTGCTTTAAAACAAAGATATCTTAGTTTTTCTGATGTGTAATGTAATTGGTTTGCTTGTCACAGCCCTAATACGAACTAATAAAATGTCTGAAGTCCTCATCTATTTTCAGCAAATATTCTGCAGCAGGAATATCTCATCTACAGAAGAGCTGTGTATATAGTTGACATGTTTGAAAAATGATTATTTGTGATTATGGATAAATTAATTGTAGATACACAAAGACTGGAAGGAAGAGCTCAGCACATAGAGTCTCAAAAAATTTAGTCATGCAAATCTTGAGATGATTGTGCTAAATACGTGAAGAGCATCTTGGAAATAATCTAAAATTATCTAAAATAATCTCTCACTGTCTTTAATTGTTTTGAGTTTTGTGTATTTGAAATATAGTTGACAGGAGAAAAAATTTCTACTACAAACAAATAAGAGAAAAAATGAGGAATTGGTGTTGGTGGTTTGTTTTTCCTCTTTCTAGAAAAAAAGAAAAAAGGATATTCAGCATTTTAAATGCTGTGATGTAAATTTATTAACTGCCTCTAACCAAGAAACAGTTAAAAGACTGCTCTTGCATCCCTTCTTTTGGAATAAAGTAATGGCTAACCAATTAATTTATTAATGTAGCAATGTGGGTAAGACTTAAACTCTTTGCATAGAATCTGTGCATGGTATAAAAGATTGAAAAAAGTGACAGAATTCTTGGACTTCGTGGGATGATGTGGCTTTATGCAGTTTTGTTGTTGTACAGTGCACTGTTTATAAAAGCAAGTCTATAAAGTCATATATAATTTCCATTGAGGGATTGCTGGGAGCAGACTCAAGACTTCACAGTGGCTGATTTGGAGCCCAACATTCAGATATGGCAAATGCTGGCTCCTCCTCATGGGACCCTTACAAAGGGAAGTTATTTATACTGTCCACTTGGAATTACTTTGACAGGGGTTCTGAAAATAATTTTGAGTTGTGTGACAGATTTATATCTGATTCAACCTAAATATATTTGGGCAGGACCTGCAAAACCCAGCTGGGCTGCAAATGGAGAAGTTGGCTCAGCACGTGGGGCTGCTCTGGCCAGGTCACTGGGGAAGTGTGAGGGTGGACAGGAACGAGGAGATCAAGGCTTCCAGTGTCTGCTGGGTGATGGGCTGTGCTCTCTCTGCTGGTAACTCCTAGCTGGGTTTCAGGATAGGCAGTCTGGGTCATTTGTGCTCACTCTGCCTTCTCCAGGCTGTGTCACAAAACAAGAGCTGAAGTGCTGCTCAGACTGAGAGTGCATTGGAACAGTGAGACTTCTCCATATCTGAGAGGGAAACAGGAATGAAGGAGGCAAAGAAACCCACATTGTCAAGAAAGTGTGTGAGTGTAGAACCTAATTATACTCCCATTGAATCCAGTAACAAGAATTCCTATTGATTTTAAAAGGAGAATGATTTGGCAACATTTCATCTCCTCACTGTGCACTAGCAAGTGCATAATGGTCTCTTTTAAACCTATTCATTTGTTTCAACCTTTATTGGAGGACAGAGTGCTTACAGCTGGCAGAAGAAGGGGGAGGAGAGAAGCTGTTTTATTTATAACACAATTCAAATAAAAAAAGTAAACCAGACCA
This sequence comes from Bombycilla garrulus, assembly GCA_013400315.1. Taxonomy (NCBI): domain Eukaryota; kingdom Metazoa; phylum Chordata; class Aves; order Passeriformes; family Bombycillidae; genus Bombycilla; species Bombycilla garrulus. The sequence continues at coordinate 579,605 of VXBU01012053.1, forward strand.
TCACAAATACATTCAGAATTGCAGAAAAACCTATTATTAAGGAATTACAAGGTTTTTGCCTTCAAATTCTAACCAGTTCTGTTTTTTTTTTCTTTGTGGCTTTGACATTGCTAAGGATTCTTTTTTGTAGAAAAAGACACAGAAACTTAGGAAGTGTGCACAAAAGTCTTATTTGCCATTTTGTGTGTTGAAGCTGGGCTTCATGGGAGTGTTATTGTTTGCTTTGGTTTTGCTTGTATTTAGCATGTAGCTTTTAAAAGCCCTTCATGGCTGGAGAGTTTTTATTGTAAACATAAAACATTAATTTAAACATTAAAAATTTTACAGCTGCTTTTTAGTACATAAATTTTCACAGACACTCGAAGACGGTGATTTTTGTTTTAACGTTTTCTTTTTCCTAACTACTCTGAAGTTGCATAGAGTGGGGAGAAAAGCAGAATACTGACAACATGCTTCATGTTTAGATCTTTGAGCTGTAAGACCGACATTCTTAGCATAGGGGAGAATTCCTAGTAAGTATGGGATAAATATTAGTGCTGCCAAAAAAAGCAAACATTCCCACAGCTGGGATTTTGGGGCACATCCTTGGTTTTTTTCTCCCTTAAACAGTTTTTCAGTAAACCAAATATATGAAGAAGAAATGAGAAAGGAAGAAGTAAAGCAGGTTAATCTGCTCATAGACTACAGCAGCAGAGTTGTTGCTCTTGGTGTTATATGTCCATCACAACAGGGCCTTTAGGAAAGCTCCTTCCACAGCCCAAGACAACAATAAAAAAAAATAAATAGAAATTGTGTAGCAGTGGTAATATTTGGGGTTCTGTAGCAGTACAGGACATTGCTGCATAAGGCTCAGAAGCAGTGGCCGCCCGGCTGCCCTGCTCTGACGGGGAGTGTTGGTTCCTGAAGGGAATGTGCTCAATTCTCAGCCTTGTAAATTGGAGAAGCTTCACTGGTTTGAGTGGATCTGCAGGATGTTATAATAGAAAATCAGTTGTATGCAGTGAGTAATCTCGTAATTTTTTTTCTGTAGCAATACCTGCAGGAATTGAAATTTGGCAGAGATCTGCTCAGGCGGAGTGGCAAAATCATGTGGCATTTGACAAAATTTTGAGCTGTCTGAGTAAGTGGTGGAGGAGCAGAGCTTGGAGGTGGGGCCGTGGGTGCAGTAGTGTTCCCTGAAGTAGAATGGATCACTAGTTTTTGTATTATATCAATGGTATCACATTTTTATAAAAAGAAGTAGCTGGAGGTGCTCAGAAGATTGCAGGTACTGGTCTCTGGTTATAATAAATGCTGAGAATGGAGCACTTAAAGAGAAGGTCTATCATTGTAAGCAGGGTTGAATAGTAAACATATAGTTTTATCCTGCCCTAAGTGTTCAACTGTCCAGCTAAAACTAGAGAGCAGATGCTTTTTGTTTTCTGAGTACTTGAGCAGGAGAGATGAGATGGGCAGGCCAGCTCTGGTGGTGAGGAGAGCCCTGTGTAAATGAAGTGCCTGTACTTCTGACTTTTTCTTTGATGGAATAATTTGCAGAGTGACTGATATTACCCCTACAAACCTACTACAAACTCAATTTCATCAGCAATCAGTCACTTTGAATTAAAAAAATCGAAACACATGTATACTGGGTGTAAGAATACATTGTATGCATGCTTAATGTCCATCTGAATTTCATTTAAGGGTGTTATTAAGTCTCCATGCAAATAAGTTCTAGTGACACAGCAGATAAGCTCAATAGAGGAGAAGCATCTTCAGTATACAATAGCATTAACAGATTTATCTTTGTGTATAACATGGAGTTGGCTGGAGAAGTCACTGAACAAATGAATTCTGTTTTTCTGCATGTCACTGGATTGGTCTTTGCAAATCTGGACGAAAACCAAAATCAACAAATTAGGAAGACAACAGTATTGCTTACTTGTTTCAACTTCAAACACAGGAAAAGCACATTTTGAATTTTCCAGGGGCCACTGAAATGTGCCTTTCTTTGACGTTGTTTGCTATTAAGCGTGTTTGTGTTACAAAATTTAACAAATCAATCCAGTGCTGTTTGGCAAAAAAGTAGCAAAAACTCCCAAACCATCAGTTTGTTTGGCTCAGAAGGATCTGTTGATGGAAATGACTGGCAAAGACATTTAGTGTGTTATTCACCAGAGTTCTTTTATAAATAGTGCTAACTCAAAATGCTAAGAAATATACAAACCCATTTACTGGAAAATTTCTGCTTTTAAAAATAATAATTGAGAAAATGTGATGGTGGTGCTGTATTAGATCAGGATGAGGCGAGAATTGGTTATTTTCTTCAGCTATTAAATATCCCATATAACTTTGCACTCATCAATTTTTAAGTCTCTGCCTCTCTCTACTTCAGAAATTTGAAGAAAAATTATAATCAGTGTTCAGTGACTCCTAATTTAAGCCAAAATGCAGTTGTGGTACCAGTCACATGTGTGTCTGCTCAGGTTCATGCTGCTGCAGGGCTTCTGACGCTCACAAATCCCTTTCCAGTGCTGGAGGAAAGCCACAGCAGTGAATTCCTCTCTCCCTCTTTTGCCCCTGTGCCATTTAAGGAGCTTGTGCACCAGTTATTAATTTCTCCACTTGTCTTTCAAGCTTGAGTAGCCAACTCCAATATCTGGGAGCAGCTACACAGGAAGCGTTATTCATTAGGACAGGTGGCTCGAGCATGGAATAATCACCATTGCAGATTTATTCCATGGAGGCACAGGGAGAACTGCTCAGCTTCCCAGCACAGGTCAGGGAGGTGGCACGAGCCTTGTACAAGTCCTGGGTCAAACACCCTGGTCAGATTGTTCTCTGGTAACATCTCTTGTGGTGTCTCTTACGTTAAAAGTGGATGATATTTCACAAATAAAGAGTTTGTGCTGGCTGGGATGGCTCTCGGGTTAAGAGCTGGATGAGTATTTCCTCAAATTCATTAAAATAAATAAGTTAGCTATCCAAAGAACCACAGGCTTCAAACAAAGCAAAAAAGTGAAATTGGAGTTTTTCAGACTTTCAAGGAATTTCTCAGCTACTCTTTTTCATGGCTGTGGGACACAGATGGATACCTACATATGAAATCTGTACGTGTAAGCGCAGATGTGTCAACACTTTTGTACATGTAAAATTACATGGGTTATAAAATTTGTACAGGTAAAAATCTTTTCCGTGAGGGGAGGTGATAGAGTGACAGGAGAGTAGGATGGTAGAAAACCCTACAACCACAGAATCGAGCTTCCCTACACTCAATAATTCAAAGAGGCTAAAAATAGTCTTATAACAAAGTCGTAGAAAACCTTACTTTTTATTCATTTTCCTATAACATTTATTTGTATGCATATATGGGGCTGTGCCCATGCATTTATGCTGTTTGTACACATAAATACAAATGTACAAGAAATGCACATATGATGTGCACACATTTATTTTAAGCAAGTAGTGTGGTATTAACCAATAAATGAGTGGTTGCAGGTAGATAACAACTGGTTCACAGCAAAAGTGAAGATGTTATTTTACATGTGCTATTACACGAAGTTTGCTGCTACAGAGCATTTGAAGCACAGGCTTCATTATTACTGGAGTGCACACAGTGTGTATTACCACCTCATAAATACATGTGCACAATGAAAATGGCATGTGAGCTGTTACCTGGACTTGCTATTGGTACTTTTTTTTTTATAATCATAATGTTAAAGTGTTTCTATTTCTCCTAGCCAGATTTTAGTAGACCATTAGTACTCTAGGTCAGGAAATATTAAGAATTCTTTGAAGAAAAGCACTGCAACCTCCAGTGGCTCTGATCAGCTTTTTTT